>VZRR01013712.1:60616-87950 GCA_013398015.1 Oreocharis arfaki
CCCCGCAGCGAGGAGGACAACGATCTGAGCCTGCCCGGCCTGGCCGCCGCCTACACCTCCATCCTGCGGGCGCTGGGCGAGGACCCGCAGCGGCAGGGGCTGCTCAAGACGCCCTGGAGGGCGGCCACTGCCATGCAGTTCTTCACCAAGGGCTACCAGGAGACCATCGCGGGTAGGGAGCGCTCCCGGGGCGGGAGGGCCGCGGGGATGGAGCGTCCTGCTTGGCTTCCAGCTTTATTCCTTACAATAAATTTCTTGAAACATCGTTGCCCTGTCGCCGCATCACCCGTCTGGTGGTCCCTTGCCATCACCTGGATGTCTCGCTGTCCCCTCCCTCCCCAAATATCCCGGGGTTTTTTCATTAAACGCTGTGCGGTTGAAGTTTCCATTCTGTCGTAAGCCTCTCGTTTGGGCGAGCAGAGCAAGTGGTTTTGCTTTCTCTCTTCCGATGGAAACTTTTCAAGCCCTGGCACAGGAACTTGTGGGTTCCCTCCTTCCTCCCTCCCCGGCCGAGCGAGGCCGTGTTCAGACAGGGTGGGAATATTTGTTTAGATTAGCAGGCAGAAAGGGGTTGGAATTTTCTCGGAGAAAGTCCTGTTCTGCTGATGCTTTAATCAAGTAAAGTTTTTCAAAGGTGGGGATGAAACTTAAGGAAGAGAGGTAAGGAGAAAGGAGAGGACAGGGAGATCCCTTCCTCACCTCAGGGTCCCAGCAGCAGACACAGATGTGGAGAGGACCCCTAGGTTCACATCCCTGTCCCAGCCGAGTGTCTCTGCTGGCTGGATGAGGGCGTGAGGGAAGGAACTGGGTGGGATATGTTCTCACCAACAGCTCGTGGCTCCAGTGCAGGGTAAATACTGCTTGAAAAACTATTTTTTACATAATTTTTCCTCTTCTCAGCCTCTTGACTGAGGACTGTACCCAGCACAAACAGTAAAAAAGAACGTGGAGAGCTTGGGAATTCCCCTTTCTGCTCCTCCTTACAGTAAAAGGCGAGTTCCTGTTAGTAAGGAATGCAAGTAGTGTCAGCAAGGATCTCTGAGTGTGGCTGAGGAAGGAGCTGCTCCTGCTCTGCTCTCTGGAGTACAGCACTGGTGTGCCGAGCCTGCCCCAGAGCTGCATCGGGGTGTTGCAGCCGAGTGCAAAGGCTGAACTGGGCTGATTGATGGCATCAGGGAGCTCCTGCTGGCACATCAGAGTCCTTTTCTAAGAGCACTGTTCTTCCACTTAAAGGCTGGTTTTTGTGTTTAGTTTCTTTTTCGTTTCTTGGCTGTTGGCTCTTTTGAAATCAGATTACTACAACTTCCAGCATTAACTTACTCGTGGCCAGCTTAAACTCTTGTGCCGATACTGTGTCCCATCTTCCCCCAGGAGCAGCATTTAAGCCACGGAAGTTGTTTTGCCTTTCAGATCAACCCGGGTTTTTGGGTTCACATCTGGAAATAGGCACTGGGCTGCAGTTTCTCTCTTAGTCCTGCTGCACAGTGTGTTTGGGGTGAGGTTTCATCAGGGTTTCACGGTTTGTTTACTGGGATTAACTTTCCTCATTTTACTGCTGTGAAACACAAGAGGTCTCAGTCTTCCTGTCAGGCTCTAGCAGAAGGAATTTTTTTTGTGATAATTTAAGCATGAATTTCTGTGCTGGAACCTGGATGAGGTTGCTGTCCTTCTTAAGTCCTCTCTTATCTCGCTGCCAGTTTTGTGTGCACACATTACCTGAAGTAATTTTAAAAACTTTGTACTGCTCCAAGATGGGTTCCCTGAGATCTCGATGGTCTTCTAATTTCTCACATCCATTTAATTAAGCAGAGTAGTTCTGGATACTCCCCTCCTCTGATTATCCATACCTGGGATAGAGCTGTGTTATATCCAGGGGTAGAAAATCTCACTGCTGGGTGCTCTACTCCTGGACTGCTTTTTTATTTTTAGGGAACCATGTGAAGCTGTGATACTAACGTTCCTTCCTGTGTCAGGTGGGGAATCCTTTTACTTTCCAGCTACTCATCTCTTCTTGCAGGATGCTCAGCTTCCACTTTTCTCACTCTTCCCAGCCAAACAGAAGGAAGAGCTGTAGCCAAAGGACGAGCCCACAGCAGATAGCAAAACAAGTAGTGCATGAGGAGTTTGTTAGGAGAGCCAATATGAGTAAAATCTGCTTGGAGAGTTTTAAATACCTCATGAACCCTAGAGCCAACAACTACAGAATATTTGGGCACAAGAGTAGCTTTGGGGATGCTGCTGTCCCTGCTGCAGCATCCTGGTGTGCTGTTCCCTTGGTTGTACTAATCCAGCTCTCTGCCTGGCCAGGCTGTGAACTGGACCAGCAAGCAGCTTGTGAAAGAGAAAATGAACCAAAATAACCCCAAACCTTCCCCAAAAACCCAGCAAAAAGCAGCCCTGACGTCTTGTTTTCTCAGGCTTTTTTTGCAGGTTATTCAGTTCCTCATGTGGAGCTGTCTGGGTAGGCAGAGGTTAAAGCAGTGATTTGCAGGGTGTGTTTTGAGGAGTGTTTCCATTTTACCCCTGCAGCAGGCAGAAGATAAGGGGCTGTTACAACAGCTGCAAGTTCCATCTTCCCAAGAAAGGTTCCTCAGGTGAAAGCTCGGTGGTAGTGGTGGTTGTACAACCACACGGCCTGAGGCAAAGTGTGTTGCAACGGGTCCCTGCTGAGCTCACAGACCCTGCCAGCGTGTGGAGGTGCTGCCAGAGTGTACAGCCAGGAAGGAGGGACGTAGGTGAACCGGGACAGTGAATGTCAGAACAGGGGCAGGCTTTAAAATCAGCCCTGTGACCTTGTTTGCTGCAGCATCTGCCCTGAGGAGGCAGAAGAAAAACAATTAATTTCTGATAGAGTTTCCACTTTCCACAGAGGAACACAAAGAAAGATGTGATAGATATAAACCCAAATTATAGAATTGTTTAGGTTGGAGAAGGCCTCTAAGGTTGAGTCCAATCAGTCCCCCAGCACTGCCAAAGCCACCACTGACCCCTGTCCCCAAGTGCCACATCCACACGGTTTTTAAATCCCTCCAGAGATGAAAACACCACCTTCCCTCGCTGTGCTGTTGCAAGGGATTGGACCAGGTGGCCTTTAAGGATCCCTTCCAGCTCAAACCATTCCATGATCTTGTGTCTGAGAACAGAATACGCTTGGAGCATGGCTGAATGGCGCTGGTCATTTGATCTCATGTCCTGGGTGTTGTCACTTTGCTTCCATGACACCTGATTGTATTTGTATGTTTATACTTCACACAGCTTAACTTCATAGTATTGTAGGGAAGATAACACCTAAATTCTGTCTCTCCGTTCAGACTTGTGAGTAGCAGAGGAGCTGATTCTGCTTTCCAGCTTCCCCTGTGTTTTTCCTCGCTTGTTTTCAGCAGTGCAGAGTGACAGCGTTCCTGCCTTGCCCTCTGTTCATCTCTGCTATCTGTGTTCTGCAGCTGCTCAGTGCTGTGTGTCAGAGCCATTAGCAGAGTTTACTTGTTAAATATCGGTATCTGGCTCTTTCTGTTAATTCCAGATTGTCATTTGTTAATCCTGGCTTTGCTAAAGGCCTCAACCTCTTTCATTGACGGGATGTATTCAAATGTGCTGTTCTCACTTCTGTAGTGGCAGTCATCACGCTTGGATTGGAGTAGCAAGAATGCCTCTAGTGATTTCAAACAAACTCCACCTGGGGACCAGATTAAAAATCCTGACAGCTCAGTGCAGACAGACACTTGAGCACCGGTGTAGACTCCCAGCTGCTGCAACAGAAACCTCTCAATGTGTTGGTGAGAATGGCAGGGCAGAAAAGTCACCAAAAAAGCAACTTCCAATTTTGTGCAGTGCTTCTGTGCCAGCGTCCAAGAACGTGTTCTCTTTCCCAGGGTCAGATCTATCAGCTTCCTGCTTCTGGGTGTGGATTATATTTCAGAATAGCCCCCTTGGTTAATAAAGGTTAACAGCAGGGCTGTGAGAGCCAGGTGCCTTTAGCTTTTTGATAGCTGGGTCAGGCTGCCACACAAAGGTTGAATCTTGTCCCTCCTTCTACTAAAGGCTTCATGTCATGCTCAGAGGTTCTGTGTGAGGGTCTAATAATAAATACCACAAAGCACAAGTGTGTGCAAAGGCAGTAAGTGAGTGAATGAATGGAAGCACAAGGTGCAGACAGCACTAAGTTGTAACTGAAGCCGAAGGTTTCAGACCCAAGAAACTGGTAAGTTACAGAA
The DNA here is from genome assembly GCA_013398015.1 of Oreocharis arfaki. Taxonomy (NCBI): domain Eukaryota; kingdom Metazoa; phylum Chordata; class Aves; order Passeriformes; family Paramythiidae; genus Oreocharis; species Oreocharis arfaki. The sequence continues at coordinate 64,831 of VZRR01013712.1, forward strand.
ACAATGTCAGTGATTCTGCTTTTGAAAGGTGAATCATAAATGAGTTGGTTTGGATTGTGCAATCCTGCAGGAAACGTTAGGCACAGGGCTGGATGAGCTGCCTGCATCTGCAGGAGGAAGTTAAGTTGATCTCATCAGCCATGAACACTCAAAGCAAAAACACACGTTCACCAAACTGGGCTTGCTGGTGGTGGTGGGAGCTGCTACCAGGGAAGTGTCCCAACCTTTACCCATGTGAGCATGGCATCTCTCAGGCATGTTGGCAGGTTCAGCTGTCCTTTCAGCGTGTTTTGCAGGGAAATGAAAATCAGAAATACTGAGAGGGGGTATTCCTGAACCTCTGTGGTTCGAAAGGCTGCATGTTCTTTGCCTGGAAGCCAAGTGACTCTGCTGGGCAGCTTTTATTTCAAAGCAAATAACTAGTTAGGTCATTTCCTCACTCATTAGCTCATATGCTTTTCCTACACTGAAGGGTAAAAAAAAATTCAACCTTAATATTCTTTTCTTCTAGTCTGTGTGGATTTGGTATTTTTATAGAGGACAACAGCGGTGTAAGCTCATAAATTTTTCCAGCCTGCTCGGTTTGCTGTGCTGAGGTGCTAAGCACTGCTGTGTCAAAACACACGGTGCCTTAAGCAAACAAGGCTGTTTGATCAGCAGCACTGCCCTTTGCTAGGAGCTGGGGAGGTGCTGTTCTTTCCTGGAATCGAGGTACTGCTGGCTCATCCGTGAGGACATGGATGCAGGACTGTAATCTACTAACAGCTGAAGCCTCAGCATTGTTGTGCTCCAGCCATGGCTTGTTTCTTGTAATCCAGAGGGTGGGAGGCACAGGGTTGTTCAGAGTGAGGGTTTTTGGGGTTTCTTCAACCTCTGCCTCCACATAAGGGAAGCCTACCATGCTGGAACACACACTAAGTGCAGTGAAACTTGTGGGAACTGGGGCTTTCCTGGATCATCTCCCCTGCCTGTTAATGCTCAGGTAACACTAAGCTTGGTTGGGGTTTTGTCAGGAATTTATTGAATGTTGTAACCTCTCGGATCTGAACTGTTACAGGCTTCTGATCCTTCATGTTGCTCTTCCGGAGTGTTTTGTCTTTCATTTTTTCCTTTGTTTCAGTTTCAGAAAGAAGTGTGGCTGAGCACCTTCTGTGACATGGGACATTGAAATGGTTATTGAAATCCTGATGCATTTTAATGAGCATCTCCATAACGCTGCTTTCCCTCACGTTGATAAACCTCCTGGCAGAGGAGAGTGCCTTCTAGAACCTAATCTGTGCCTTCTAGAACCTAATCTTGGCTTCATCTGTCTGCAGTAGCTGATCTGTTATGAATAGATTCCAGTCTCACTGCAACATGGAGGGTGTCTTACAGGAAAACAAACAAATCTCTACAAATCACGGCCAGAATTAGTTGAACAGCAATAATGCTTTTCCTTTATCTTTGCTTCTATGAAATGTCCCTTAAATTACACGTCTGCTTCACCTCCCTTCTGGTAACTGAGGGATTAAACTTTGCTTCTGAAGCAAATGTTCCTGTCTGAGGTTGAGTGCCTGTTTCTTGTCTTTCAGTGATGAAATCTGAAATAGTAGTCAGAAACTTGTAAATTCTTTTGTGTCTAAGGTTTCTCCTGGTTCCTGCTAGGAAGGTGTGCTATGACAAGTGCTCATTTCTCAGCAGCTTTTGAGGTCTCTTGCCTATTTGAACAGTCATGTGGCATCTCAGGCTGTGCCTCTTTCTAGAGCTCTTCAAGGCTTCTTGAAGCAAATGACATACCCAGAGTCTCCCCTTTCTTAGCAACCTGAAGTCATTAACTTTCTGCAGCAGTACAAGCCCTTTACATTAATGTTTTTATGGCCTGGTTCTCTGTATGCATAATAAATTCCTGGTGTCTTTTTAATACTCAAAGGCTGTAATATTTTTCTTGTTGCCCGTCTGGAATATTTTCCCTAGCTACATTACCTGGTAGTGTCATCACATGAATAAATAAAAAAAAGAGTCAGGTTTGACTCTACATTTTACTGCTTACCCAGCAGTAGCTGAGAGGTTTTTACAGCAGTTTCCTTCCAGATTTCATCCTGACCCCACAGTCTGCTGGTTTCCCTGCCACACATTCAGCTGTTAGCTGGTGTCTCCTGCTGCCACTTACGTCTGTCCTCAGCTGGCGAGGAACTCCTCAAGAAAGGCAGCCAGAAATATCTGCCAGCATTCCCTAGGTGGTTCTGCCTTAAAGACCAGCCAGCCTTTGGTCCCTGGCTCATGGCACTGCTCTTCTGGAGCATCTTCCAAACCATGACCTGGTTCATGCGAGGTCCCTGCCGTTGCTTTGGGTGTAGCTCTGTGCTCCTGGAGGTGCCTGAGCTCAGCCAGTGCTCAGCCAGTTTGTCCCAGCCGGTGGGTGTTGCTGTGGTGTAACTCATCCCATAGGATGTTATCCTGCCTTTGCCTGAGCCCATTCCTGCCCTGCCCGTGCCAACTTGTGGCACGTGAGGGTCACCACGGAGAGCAGAGGACAGTGGGGACAGCCTGGACCTGAAAAGAACCTCGTGCCTTTTGTCTCTGCCAGGATGGATGAGCTCAAGCAGTCAGAGAGTTCCTGAGGCTGCCTTCATCCTGCTGGCACTGAGCAACCTGCACTTAAATTGGAGCTGTGAGGCAACTTAACACCATGGGGAAGTGCTTTAACTCCTGCTGAGAACAACCTGCATCACTCCGCTCCCAGGTGGAGTGAAAAAGGCAGCTCTGAAGTGCTGTGGAGCTGCTGCAGTGCTGCCATCCTTCATCCCCTTCGCCTCCTGAGCCCGTTCTGGGTGGGCTCTGCCTTCTCTGGTTGCCAGAGGTGCTTTTGCTTTCCTGTGTCACATTAAAGCCATGCAAATAGTTTCTATAGCAACAGGTATCTTTGCTTAGCTCTGACGCAAAATCCTGAAAGGTCTTTCTCATTCTGTCTTCATCCAGTTCTGATTTTTCATTTTATCAACTCTTCTTGAAGATAAAGGGCGAATTAATTCTGCTCTGTTTCAGGAGTTAACTTGCAGCACAGGTGACTGTTCAGTTTCAAGAGCTCACTGAAGTTTTTACAGCAGGAACTGAACTTTGAGCTGAAGGAGAAATCAGCTGGAATAATCTAGAGAGCACCCTGACTGTACAAAACATGAAGTCAAACCAGTGAAGAAGGCAGTGTGGCCTTGTAGGTAGAGGGAAAGAATGGAAAAAGGGGCAAAAATTTGTCCCCAGCCTTGCTTCTGGCCTGGTTAGTCTGAGGCTGTTTCCCCTTCTGTCTTTTCAGCTCTGTAAATTCTCCATAACACGTGCTGCAGGATACAGGCTGAGCTTCTCAGGGCCCTGTTTGATGCTATTGCAAGTGGAAAAACTGGGAAAAAAATTCAAAACACCTCTAAAAAAACCCTCCTGAGAAATTTAGATGAAATGGTGTTGCCTCCCTGCACAAGGTGTTTGAGTCTCTGCCAGAGAAGAATCTCCTGTGTAATTACTGCAAACAACTGCTGCAGCGGGACACAGGTAGAAGCAGCTGTGAAAAGATGCTCTGCTTTTGTCAGTACGGGGCTTGGGTTCCAAAGGGGGAGGAATAGGGATGGGCAGGCTTCAAGCTAGGCTGATTTTCAGGAAGAGAGGCTTGTGAAGTGTGAGCAGGAGGGACTGGAGCAGAGTAGGGGTGAATGGCCTCTCGACACCATGGCCATTTACTCAGGCAGTCGCCTTCAGCCTCACACTTTGTTTTCCCTGTGTGTCCTTGTATCACCTGGCACTTGTGGATTAGTTTTTGGAGGGCCTAACACTGAGCTGGTTTCTTCCTTTGTGGTCCTTTCTTCTCACGGAGTGACTCGTGCTGACAAAACCAGCACATCTTGCTGCAGGCACAACTGCTGGTGCTGTCTGTGACCTGGCTGCAACCTGCAGCTAATATTAAATAAATAAAAGGTGGAAAAATGGCAAGACCACTATAAATAAGAAGTATGAAGCACCCCACAGCCCTGTGGCTGCATTCTTTATGTGCAGATCTGTTTTCTTCCCTCTAAAACTCCTTTGGCTGTGAGGAGGCATTGCCCACACTGCTGAGACTGGGCTCTGGCACCAGAGGGGATGTGCAAGAAGGGTGGATGACCTTTGTGCTCCTGTTTGATTGCTTTGGCCAAGAGAAGGATGCTGGATGCCTTTTGTTCCTGGAGTTGCCTGTGTGGTACTGCCGAGGTCACTTAAACTTCTCTTTGGCTGAGCTGTCTCCATGATAAAACACAGCTGTGAGAGAAAGTTTGTAAGGATCTATTAATACGTATTTTATATGTTAATTAGGGTATAGCATCTCTATGCACATGGATATGAGGCTTCATGAGTGAAGTACCTTCTGCTGTAGCTCTGGCCCTGCTCTGTGTCACACATTGCCACAACTCTTAATGAGAATTTGGCCATTTCTGGCTGTTCTGAACAATCTGCTTCGCGAGTGCGCTGACGTAAATCCATATCTGACATCGGGCTCCGATACGCTCCTGGCAAGGCTGGTGTGAGCTGAGCTGGGGGTCTAATAACAGCAGCAGTCACTCTGGAGATGCTTCGTGGATCTGTTTGGATTTTGTTTTAATAACTCTGGCCACAGCAGCAGGTTTTGTGCAGCCACTGTTTGCCATTCTGCTGTGGAAATGGCACAGCTGCAGAGCGCTGCAGGAGGGAGCTCAGAACCCAGACAGCCGCTCTGCCTCCCCTTCCCTCTCCTGTGATCCTGGTCGGATCTTCTGTTTCGGATTCTCCCTTTTCCTGACTGAGTTCATAACTGCACAACTGCAGGATGCTGCCCATGTAATCAAAACCTTCTCCAGCAGTGCTTGGTGTAAGCCAGACCCTGAAACTTGAAGAACACAATCATGCGCCTTCACAGAGTTGTTCCCTGGCCTTTTTCATGCCCCCTACTCCTGCTCTCTGACCCGATCCAAAGCCTTCTGGGATTCATCCTGGCTGCCCTGCAGGTTGCCAGCCCTTCTCAGGAAAGAGCTCGCGTCGCAGGCGGAACGTCTCGCGCGCAGTTTCCAGGGTTACCTGTGTAGTGCTGATAGCGAGCAGGAAATTAAAATGCTCCGTGATGATGGTCCCTTATCGGCAGCAGATGGTGGCCATTAGCTGGACGTGCGTGTCAGGGGAAGGCACCAAGGCAAGCAGGGCAGACACAGCTGTTGCATTTGTGTCACCACCCCTGCAGGCGCTCCGTGGTGCGTGGAGGGCAGTCCCTGAGTGCCCTGGTGTGGCTGCGGTGCGTGGGACTCTGCTTTCCTGGAGGTAACTCCAAGGAGTCAGCGTGGCTTCCAGCTGAACTTGTTTGCAGAGCTCCTTGTCCTTGTTATCAGCCCATCTGTACAGATGGTTGTCTCCTGCAAGTTTCTCCCTCATATGCGACTTTTCTCTCTTATTCTTCAAAAGACCTGGTTTCTTGACTTGGGACCGTTCTACTTTTAAGCTCTCTGAGCATGGTCCTGGTGCCTGCAATCTTTGTGGGGACTGATGGGCTGTAACCTGTGCCAGGATTGCTTGGGGACTTGTCAAGGGACTGCTGAAAGTGGAAAATCAACTGAGGATCCATTCTGCTGAGCTCTGAGATTAGCCAAGTGTCGTATGTTCCTTCTCTTACTGAGCTATTTCTTCTCCCCTCTATCTCTGTGGGGTTTCTCCACCTCAATTTTCTGCTAACTCTGAGGTGCAGAATTAGGCTGGAGTGTGGATATGCCTGCCTGTTTCAGATCAGAACAGCAAATCTCTCCCCAGGTGTGTCTCTGACTTCTGTGTGTACCTAAACAGCTGCTGCCTGGCGTGCTACAGAGTGAAATAAGAATATTTTATTTGCATGTAGAGCCTTCTTGGAGACAGTGATGCTGGTGTTGAGGTTTTGGAGGACCCACTGTGATGGCTTAGCTTTGCTCTGACTTCAGGCTCGGCTTTGCTTGTGGAAGCACCAATGGAAGCCCACTTTTGAGATGTGCTCTCTTTGTCAGCTGTAGGCTTAATTGCTCTTAAAACGTCAGTAATTCTGCAAAGACCAGACCTGTTCTAACCGGTGCTCAAGCTATCAATTAAATAAAACACTCCAGGCTGACTTCTGGTGCAGCACGTAGGGAGTCTGACACCATGGCATGTGTGGGAGCGTACGCAAACCGAGACGTGCTTGTGACGTTACTCCTTACTTCCCTCCCAGACCTTAACCCCAAAATCCATAGCCCTGAGAGAGCTCTGCCCTGGCTACAAGCTTTCTCAGGCTGCAAGAGCCTGCCGTGCTTCTTGAGTTCATTTTTAATGCAATTGTTTGATTTCAGATGTCCTGAACGACGCCATCTTTGACGAAGACCATGATGAGATGGTAATTGTGAAGGACATAGACATGTTCTCATTGTGTGAGCATCACCTCGTTCCATTTGTTGGAAAGGTAACTCTCCCTCACGGAACAAATGCGGGAATGCACCATAAAACACCTTAAGTACATGTAAAAGACTTTGTAGCTGTAGCTATAAAGCTTTTAAGGTTGTAAGTACTTGCTGCTTACAGCTACGGTTCTAGAAGTTTAATCTTCAGAATACAAATAAGGAGGGCCTCCTTAATGTGAGGTTTTATTTGAATTTAAGCTCCCGAAATATAATGCTCAACCTTTCCTAGTCTAAGTAATCTAATGGTTTCTGACATTTCGTATCAAAGCTCTTCTTCATGAAGCAGCAGCGAGCCTTGAGGGCAGACATCTCGATATTAAACCAGCTCACTCTGCACACTGGCTCTGTCATGGATTTAGCTCCTGGCTCAGAGCTATGCAGTGCACATTCATCTCTGAAACCCCTTGTGAGTGGAACAAACTCATTAGCAGCCCCACCTTAATTATGTGAACCTAGTCAGGGAGAGGGCGGCCAAAACTGGCTGTGCTTAACTGGGGAGTCCCGTGAAAAGGGCTGGTGCTCCAGAGGGTGTTGGAATTGTAATGCCAACAACTTTAAGAAAATAAAATTTCTCCAGTTAACCACTGTAGAGGCGATGAAGAGTTCTGAGTGGGAGCTGCATGTCTCAGCCTCTTCACTCCCTTATCAGCACAGAAGGATGGAGCTTAGCCCGATCCATCTGTTACCACAAAGTGCTCACGGGTCCAAGAGCAGCACGTGCTTCTGTTGTCTATGAAATTCAGTCAGTGCCACATATGTTCCAAGCAAATTGTCTCCCAAAAATAAAATACATGAACAGGAACCAGCTGTTTGTTTAGTTGAGTCAGTTCAGTTCTGTCTGCTTTCTTTTCTTGCTGTTAGTGTTTTATACTGGAAAACTGGATGACTTCTTTTTCTGTGCAAGCTTTCTGTCGTGCCTGTTGTTCTTGGTTGTGTGTACTGTGTTTATTCTTCCTGTTACTCCTGTGGCAATGTTTGCATTTTTTTTTTTAATATCCAGCTGTTTAGCCTGTGTGGTTTGGAGAAATCTCCTCACAAACACTGGCTCAGTCCTGCTAAGTTTCTTGTTGTGGCTCTAAATATTCAGAGTAACCATTGCCCTGCTGGGTGCACCAAACTGGCTGCAGTCACCTGTAGGTCTTGCATTTGCAGTTCTTATCTGAAAGGAAATCAAGAAATCCACAAAAATGTGGGGAGCAGGATTCAAAGCTTATTTCTAAGTTGTATCCCTCACTTTGTCTGAAATGTTTCATGTCTTTTCAGGTGTCAGTGGGTTGATTACCCAACAGAAGGGGTAGGAATGAGCGAGTTAGCCAGGTAATCAGGTGCACTGTGGTACCTCTACTGCAGGTACAGCAGCACAGGATTCTGAGATGGGGCCTCCAGGCAAAGCCAGAATCCCCCACTGACACTCCCCTGCTGTATCTTGGCTAATTTTTCAAGTCTCTGGTGCAGTGTCACAAGTACTGGTTTATAATCTGTTGCAAATGTGAATCCACTGGAATTCAGTAGCCTGCGTGGCTTTCTAAAAGCAAGGAGCTAAATGTCCTTCTCTTCATATCTGAGCACTTTTCTGCTGAATTTCTTCCAATTTAATGCAAGTCATGTTCAGTAAATCCACATTTGAGCAGGATAGAAGCCGAGTTAATCATCAGTGATCTATGATACTAAAACAAGAAAGAAAATCAAATCAGGAAGTGCAGCCTGATTTTTGGTGGCAAAGTACTCGTTGCCATCAGAACTTTCACTAGAAGTAAAGCACAGTCCCTCTTCCTTCCGCTCCCTAAATCCATTTCAGGTCTTGAGAGGAAAGCGTGTTTATTTTGGACAAATAGTGCTGTGCTGAGTAATAGACTGCCTTTGTACCCAAATGCAGCGGTGTTCTCTAGCATCCCTGAGACTTGGAACATAAGCCTTGACTCTTGATGAGCTGGGACTTCTCTCCCCCTTCAGAAACACTCACCTATTCTCCACCAGGACCTCACGAGGCATTCGCGGTCTCAGCTCCACAATTCCCCAGGCTTGCATGGTGCTGTGTTCCTCCCACGTGCTAAGACTTCTGGACTGTCCCAGAATTAGTTCTGGGGCAAATGTACATCTCATTGTCGGTGCATGAGTTTCACATGCCCTTGGAAGTGTGGTTTTGCTGCTGTTAATGGTTCTTTTCCCCTGTCTAGGTACACATTGGTTATCTCCCCAACAAACAAGTGCTTGGCCTCAGCAAGCTTGCTAGGTGAGTGCTCTAATGAAAGTGATGCTAATTTGTAAAAAGGATTCCGGGCTGTGCTAACTGTGCTAATCTTTTTAATCTCCTCTCCCTCTAAAGCTCAGCCCCCTTTGTGTCCTGGATTTGGATTTAGACCAATCCTCAGCATTGTTTTGTTTTGGGGTTTTTTTTTTTTTGTGGAGAGGACAGATAAGTCTTAGAGCTGTGTATTAATTCACACCAGTGGCTGCAGTAGAGCCCTGATGGTTTTGTAGGTTCCCCCAGAGCGCTGGGGTCTGCAGGGAGCTCTGAGGCAAAAAACAAGAGAATCTGGTCATGTTCTAAGGCAGGCCACAAAAACCAGTGAGAATTTCCAGCTGTTTACTACTTGGGTCTAGATTGACTAATAAGAACAAAAATCTGAAACTTCCAGACTGTAAATGAACACATTTTATGGATATAAATTGAATCTAAAGCTTTCATGCTTTAGCTGACTCTTCAGATAAATTTGGCATTTCTTTCTTTCTCTGAAGACATGCTGGGAACGCTGTGGGGTAGATTTTATAGATAAAGTGCAGCCTGAGAAATAAAGCAATTGTGATAAAATTGAGAAATCCATGTGTTATGTAAAATAGCTTTTTTTCCTCAGCAAGTGCCCTTGGGTCAGTTGCTGCACTGACTCTTGTTATTAAGTGACACTTTATAGTGCTGATGAGGAAGAGGAGGGTAGGTCCCTTCAATAAGCAGATTGTTTGGGATCAGAGTGGAAGGGTCCCTTTTTGAGAAACAAATCGAAAACTCTGGCTGCAGTTTAGAAAGACCACACAGGTTCTGCTTATGCTTCCCCTGATAGGTCTGTTAATCCTGCTGCAGTTCCAGTAACACTGATGAGAATTAGCCCTGCAAATCTGCCTGCCTGCTGGGTTTTCTTAGCAGGTAAGGAACGTGCAGGATATGGCAGCAAAATGCTCCAAAGTGAGCCAGATCTGCTGTGTGCTCTGCTTGCTCAACAGGGAGTTGGGTTTGGAAGTGGAAGGATCCTTGGAGGTCGGATCTTTGCTGTGTAACCTCGTATTGCAGGGGGGCATCTCCCTACCCTCAGCAGTGCTTATAGGATTGGACTTTGATTAAAAGGCTGAAACAGGGTTTTTAACGTGTAATTTTTTTTTCTGCGTGTTTTTTGGTGGCTGTACAGAGCTGCTGGAATTGTAGGCTGAGGTTCTGAGCTGTCAGAACTGTGGCTGCTGGGCAAAAGACTTCGCCTTCTGTAGCTGCTCATGCCTGGGGAGGTGTGTTGAGTGCTGGGTGGGTCTTTAAGTGGTGCAGGGCTGGGGGTGTTGTTTTGTTCTTGTTTTTTGGAGTTGGATTTCTGAAGAGGATCCATCCTTCCTGAGGAGACCCTCCTTAGCACATGGCTTCATTTCTGCAGGGCTCCAAAGCAGGATTATGGATAAGGCTTGAAATATGCATCCACTGGTTTGTGCTTGCTCTGCTCTCTATTTATCTCTTGACTCTTGCAGTTGTAAAAATGAGCTCAAAAAACCTCAAAAGTTTTCAGAGTTTGTTTTTTTTTTAAATGCAAGTGGCAATGTGGTGCTAGAAATGTACAATTTTCCTACTATTTATCCTCAGTATGGAAACCTGCATCAATATGTGCAAGGCTTCCTGCACTGTGCTCAAAGGTTAGATCTTGCCTCTCTTTAAAGTGAGGGTAAAACCCCCATATGCTGCAATAATGAAGAGATTAGATTCTTGTATTACAAAAATGTTCTCACTTTTGAGTGCTTGCCAGGAAGAGGTTGGGGGGCCAAGTCGTGCCTCCCTTTCGTGCCCTATATAATGCAAGCAGTGTTCAAGCAAAGATTTGTGAGGCTGTTGGTGCTCTAGGCCTAATCTTTCATAATAGGATTAGTCTAATGTGGTGAGTCTCTGTAGTTGTGGATGACCTGTATTCAGTACACAAACATCTTTCTCTGTGTTTTAAGCTCAGGCTTGAAAATGCTCTTTCAAGTAACTGTTTTTACATAAACACCTTGTTAGGACTTCTTCTATGCAAAATCTGAGCATCAGCACGTTTCCTATCGGTACAGTTAATCTAAATACTGTGCTGCTTTGTTTTATGCTGCAACACAAGCTTTTCATTGCTGGAGGGGAGTTTGTGCGTTTAATTCTCTCTCCAAAACAGCAGGAGAGTCTCGTTGTCGGGGATGATTCTTGCAAGTGATGCCTCGGGCTGCCAGCCAGTGTCTGGCTTTTGTCTGGTGTGACCAGACAGGTAGCAAAGCTTGCAACAGCAGCTCCTTCTCATGGCCACTTGAAGTGTAATTAAGCATTTGAGGTTGGCATGAACAACCCCTGGAGTTACAGAGCAATTATATGGATTTTCTTAAATGCGTGGATTCTAGAGCTGTCAGTAAGTGTCACTTGCACTGCTCACTAATGGCTTAAATTTGAAGTTGTGTTGGAGGGGACCATTAAGGTGATCCCTGCGCTGAAATGAGAAGGATGGGGTGAGATATGGGTGGAGAGATTCTGTTTTAAATGAGACCAATTCTGTCTCATTGTTCTTAGCTAAATTTGTGGCTAAATGCCAGAATCCAAAACATTCTTTGCTCGATTTCAGCAGCCTCCTGGGAATCCATCATCTGAACTGTCCTTAGGGCAGCATTTGGTCTGGTCTGAAGCACTGGGAGATGTTCAGGAATTAGGGTTCAGGGAGCCTTTGGAATTCCCCCACAACTGTGTGATACAGGTGGGTGGGGATGCAAGGAATTCTGAACCAACAGGAGGAGACCAGAGGAGAAGGGACTGGTTTGCCCTAAAATAGTCCCTGGGGTTGCAGGTGGGGGGAACCTGTCACTCAACACAGTGATGTTCCAAGGGAAGTCCATGAGGAATGCCAGCCTGGGGCATGGCCATGGATTTCCAGGAAGCACATGGATCAGCACAGTGGTCTCTTTAGATAGCATCAAATTAATTGGGAAGATCAGTCAGTTAGCCAGATGGAAATAACTATAATATTGTCTTTTTCCTTTCTCCTTTAGGATCGTGGAAATATACAGTAGAAGATTGCAAGGTAAACGTGAAATTTGGGATTTGTTGTGTGCACTCCTCTCCTGGTCAGTGCAGGGGGCTGGAAACTGGGAGTGGACTAGAGATGTGGAGTTTAAGAGTGGAGAAAAACACTTCCTGAAGAGGTTTTTCTCACCTGTTTATTGCACTTAGCCCCTGCATTCCCAGTGAAGGGTAATATCTGCCTAGGAAAGTAGGTGGAGGAAGGAACTGAGGCACTGAGGATAAATGTGTTACCATGTAGAGCTGCCAGAATAACTAAACCAGTTTGATGCTGCTGGGGATGAACTCTCCTACAGAGATTTGGAGAGATGCCTTCAGGAATTCTTGTCTGAGGCAATGAAGCAAGAGCTGCCTCCTGGCCTTGAGAAAGAGAGGAAGCTGCAGGGTCCAAAGCCTTGGGTTGGGCTGGGCCTGCTGCCTTTGTCCTGTGGTTAAATTTGGCCTGGTCTTGGCAAGAGAAGTCTCAGTGACCATCAAGCTGGTGAATAGAGGGTGCTGGAGCTGCAGGAAGTAAAGCTTTGCAGGACAAAGCATTTCCTTTCCTTGAGAAGAGAAATTGGGCGCGTGGAATAAATGGTGCAGAGGTAACGCTGGGAACAAACACATTAAAAACTGAAACAGAACAGAGAGGCAAGAAAATCTAACTGCAAAATAGGAACTGGAGGAGCTGTTGGAACAAATTGTGGTTGGAGTGGAATGCAAAATGGCTCCAAATATAAGCAAGAAAATAAAAGGCCTGTTCCAGGATACAAATGGAAGATAGGATGGAGGGGGCTTGGTGCAACCTGCTCTAGTGGAAGGTGTCCCACCTGTCCCGTGGTGGGGGGGTCGGAACAAGATGAGCTTTTTTTTCCTTTCCAACTGAAATCACTCTGGGGTTCTGGGAGTCTGAGTTCCCTGTTGTTCCCTCAGTCCAGGAACGCCTTACCAAACAAATTGCAATCGCCATCACAGAAGCCTTACAGCCCGCCGGGGTCGGCGTCGTCGTGGAAGCTACGTAAGTGATCCCAGGGGTTCCATGGGTGGGATCCCAGCTCAATGTGATCCCAGGGGTTCCATGGGTGGGATCCCACGTGTTCCATGGGTGGGATCCCAGCTCAGTGTGATCCCAGGTGTTCCATGGGTGGGATCCCACGTGTTCCATGGGTGGGATCCCAGCTCAGCGTGATCCCAGGGGTTCCATGGGTGTGATCCCAGCTCAGTGTGATCCCAGGGGTTCCATGGGTGGGATCCCACGTGTTCCATGGGTGGGATCCCAGCTCAGCGTGATCCCAGGGGTTCCATGGGTGTGATCCCAGCTCAGTGTGATCCCAGGTGTTCCATGGGTGGGATCCCAGGTGTTCCATGGGCGGGATCCCAGCTCAGTGTGATCCCAGGTGTTCCATGGGTGGGATCCCACGTGTTCCATGGGCGGGATCCCAGCTCAGTGTGATCCCAGGTGTTCCATGGGTGGGATCCCAGGTGCTCCATGGGTGGGATCTCAGCTCAGTGGGATCCCAGGTGTTCCATGGGCGGGATCCCAGCTCAGTGTCATCCCAGGTGTTCCGTGGATGGGATCCCAGGTGTTCCATGGGTGGGATCCCAGCTCTGTGCTGCAGGGCTGGTGCTTGTTGCCCCTTTGGCTGTGGTAGCTGTGTGCTATGCTTGGTTATCAGGCAGAGAGAGTAATAACTATTATTAACAATAACAAATTATAGTAAACAATCATGTTACTAGTAATAAAAATATTATTATTGATAATAATAAAAACTCAATCCTGGCCCATTCAACAAAGTGCCCTGGGGTGCTGGAGCTGTTTAAAGTGGGCACTGCCTGGTCCTCTGTGGAGAAGTGGCAGTGAGGAGCTGTCCCAGCTGCACCCGATCCATGCCCTGCCCCTGTGCTCCTTCTGCCTCCTTGAGCAGTGCAGGGCTTGGGACTAGCAACAGGCATGTCCCTGTGATCAGAATGCACCTCGGGAAGGTGGGGTTTTCCTGGGATCTGAGCAGAGAAGGCAGCACTCGATGGCTGAGAACTGTGACTCTCTTCCACAGCTGAGGTGCTGCAGATGCCCTTTCTGGATGTGGAGGTTTTGTTACCTTCCCAGAATTGAGTGTGACTGTGCAAGAAACATCTCTCCCTGAGGCATTGCTCCTTTCCCAGGAGCGTTCCTGATGCACTGACTCCCCTCTCCTTTCTCCTAGGCATATGTGTATGGTAATGCGTGGGGTACAGAAAATGAACAGTAAAACAGTAACCAGCACAATGTTGGGGGTATTCCGGGAAGATCCAAAGACCCGTGAAGAATTCCTGACGCTCATCAGGAGCTGAAAGTGTGTGACCCTCTGGATGCACTCTGGATTGTTCTGTCCCGTGTCACTGTCTGTCCTTGTTCCCACATCCCAGTTCTGAACTAAATCGTTGTGAATTGTTGTCATACTCTTTGTGCAGTGAAAGGCTTCTGGTGGCAAATGGAAAAGGTAGGGATGAGGGAGGCTCCTCCTGGATTTCCACTGCTGCTGATGTCACGGAGTTACAAAGCTACAAATAGGGGTTTGGAAATGCTTTTCCATCCGTAGTGCAGAATATCCACCTGTCAGGAGAGAAGTGGGGCTTGGGAGTGAAATGGATGTTTATGAAATGGTTGTGTTCATTAGAATAAATGTGGAGCAGGACAGGAAACACCTGAAAGGATGTGGATCTTTGTAGGATTGGGATTGTCCCAAATTATTGGACTATGTTTTATTGCAAGTCCTGCAGTAGCTATTTCAGTACCTGGATATGTGTGTTATACCTCTGAGTTGTTACCTCTGACGTGTTTTATATTCTTTCTAGCATTAGCTTCCTTTTTTGTAGTTTTTGTCTGTTTGTTTGTTTGAGAAATGTGTAAACTCCACTTTTCCTATCCTCTTAAAAGGCAGGGAATTAACTTCTGAATTATTTGGGGCACAGCCCTGTCTCAGTACAAAGGGGTTTATGCACCTTTTTCTCTGTGCCTCAGAATGTCTGACCACTTGAACTGTCAGTTTCTTACTGGTTTTAAGGAAACTTTAACAGACGAGAGGAAAAAACCCCTGCATAGTCTGTCTGAAGAGTGCTGAGGTATCCAAAGAGGTTTTTAATGATATTTATATCTTGAGCTTTCCTTCTTGGATTTCCATGGGTTAGACTGAAAAGCTAAAATTAGTCTGATAACGTGAAAAAGAAGACTTCCAAGCGTTCTAAGGTTTCCATTTCCAATGTTGGACCAAAGGTGAGCGTGAAATCCTGAGCACAGCACATGGTACCTCCCCTCCCTGCCGACAGGTTGGGTCATTTCAGGGCAGAGTAACATGGAATGACAGCAGCTCGTTTCATAAGAGCAGCTGAGAAAAGCATTTCCAGGGCCACCAGGATGAATCAAACCACATTTTTCTCCGTGTATGTGGCAACCTCTGTAAGTGGCAGAATTGGTACAAAAAGTTTCAGTCCAGCTGGACTTGGCTGAACTTCTGCTTTGTTACCATTTTAATGGGTGTTTTGTAACTCTTAATTGGGAAAAGATGAGGCGCGAATGAAAACCACCCTCCTCACGCTGAGCTTGCAAAACAAATGTCAGCCAGGGGGGTTGGATGCCCACAGGTTCCCAGGGCTCTCTCTGCTTTGCTGGGTATCCATCCAAGATGTTCTGTGCACGAACCTCGAGGGCAGTTCCTGCTCTGGCCAGCTCCATCTCACCAACATTCCTCCCTCTCCCTCCAGCCCGTGTTGGAAACCAAATGAAAATCACGTCTGTTCGGATTGGGCCTAAAGAACTTTTTCAAGGAGAACAAGCGCATGTGTTTAATTACGCTAATTTTACTTTGATGACCTTCACAGCATTATTGGAAAAATCTTTTTTACCATCCTCTGTCCTGGGTTCTGTGGGATTAGGTGCTGTAACAGTGTTTGTCACTGGTGTAAACAAGCTGTGCTGCACATTGCTAAACCAGACCTGCTCCACGGCATTTTGTTTTCCTGAAATCGCCACTTTTCAGTTCAGTATGTTACAAATATCCAGCTGAAAAGCCTTAAACCTTTCTTGCCTGAAATTGGCAGTAAACCTCTCTTTTTAGCTCAACTGGAAGGAGATTTTAAGGACCAAAGGGGTACACACCAGTACAACTCTTTCTCTTTCCTCGCTTTCGTTTGGAAATTAAGTCTCTGTAAAGCACTGTCTTGCTCCTGAGGTACCAAAAAAGTTGTGTTTTAACCACTTATCTCTCTTCAGGATAAAGTTCACATTGCACCACCACTGTTTTTTATTTCTGTGCGACCTGTAGTCCTTAAAACATACCTCTCTCTACTCGTGGCCTTGGATTTTGTTCTCCCTTTCTGCTGTTGTGAGTCTCGGTGTGTTTTTCGGAACGTCCGTCTTGTTCAAATACATGAGCTTTAACTACACCCCGTGTGTAAATATGTATAGGATGCACAACCCCTGTTGTGCTGCCCACCAGGCCATTGTCTCTGAAACATTAAAGCCCAGTGTAAGCCTTGGGAGTTGGGAGCATCCTTGGGGCACTCAGAGGTGAAGGCACTGCACAAGGAAAAGGCACGAGCTCCTTCTCCTCAGGTGGGGATGGTTTCTGCCCCTTGTGGATGAGGGGTTGGGCTGCTCCTCTGGGCTGGGTGTTGCTGTTATCCACAGGTGAGTCCCCAGCTGGTGACTGGGAAGGGAAAAAAAACCTCCAGGATTTGGTGTCACCTTCTTGCTGCTCCTTGGAGCCAGAGGAATCGAGAGCAAATACATTGGAGAGGGGATGGTGGGTGGCAGTGGCTTCTCCTGGCATTGAGCGTGGGGGGTTTCGCAGTCCTCTAGTGCCCTTCTTGAGCTATCCTGGAGGCCTTGCACTGGCCTGAAGAAATACCTGGTTCCTGGCCAGATGTTCAAGTTACCTGAACAAATAAATCCCAGGAGCAGCTGCGACGAGAGACCTCGAAGGTGAAGTCAGGGTTGGGTCACCCCATTGAGTGCAGGGTGGGCAGGCTGGCTTAAAGACATTCCTAGTGTCCTCCAGCCTCCCAGGAAGCAGATATTGCTGAGATTCAGGGGGAAAATGTATGAAATGCATGGATCCCAGACTCCTGAGGAGCGGGGCAGCCCGAGGGCAGAGGGACTGCAGGGGCTGCCTGTGGCTGTGCCCACGGTGGCAGGCAGGGAGGGAGAAGGGATGATGAATGAAGCCCCCTTCAGGCCTTGGTGTCTTTTTTACCCAAATGGTCTGAATTATTTGGAAATAACCCTCGTGGGAAGCCCCAGGAGCATTGGCAAGACCTCTTTGTGGTGAGGCTGAGCCCTGCTGTTCTCACAGCTGTGTGTTCAAGCTGGTGCTTGTGGTGGGAAATGGTCTGTTTGGGCAAACAGGCACTTCTGCAAGAAATTATCTATGCCCTGCCTTTTTTCTGTTTTTTGGGTGGGTTTTTTTTGTTGTTGTTGTTGTTTTGGGGTTTTTTGTGGGGTTTTTTTTGTCTTTTTTTTTAAACGGTGTGGGATCGGGAGGGAGCCTCACTGGTTTTGTGATCCTGGGAAAATCTGTTTTCTTTGGGGTGAAAAAATATTCAGCTTCAAAGTGTTCATAGCTCAAACCCCCCCCCCCCAAACCCTGGAACAAAAAGCTAAAACAGAAGGACCAAACCCTGTTAAATAAGGGGACATCCTCCCAGCCCTGACCCGCCCCATTTCCCAGGATTCCACCTGACTGATCATGTGCTCCATTCCTTTCCTGATGCTCTCCAGTGGTATGAGTTGCTTATCAATTTTATTTTCTCAAGGGTCCCCCGTCTGAGCAGCTTCTTAGAGGTTTTTTCCATCTCTGTGTTTACTTTGGGTGCCTCCCATCACCTCCTGCCCCTGAGCTGCAGAGTGACCAGTCCATAAACCCCTGTGCCATATCCAGCCAGGTCCTGGGCTCTTTGGTCCTCACTCTCTGTGTTCAGGTTTATCACGGAATCATTAAGGCTGGAAAATCCCTCCCTGACCACTGAGTCCCACAGTTATCCCAGCACTGCCCAGCCCACCAGGATGCTTTGGTTCAGGCAACTTCCTCCAGCTGTAGACCCCAAATTCGGCTTTTTCTAGACAAAAATCTGCCTTCCAGTCACTGAGTGGCTGCAGGCAAGGGCTGGGATCATCCCAGAGGCTTCGTGCAGCCCTCACAACCTTCCACACCTTGGAGAGTTGTTTAATGAGCTCTAGCAGCTCCTTACCTGCCCCTGGTTCCTGCCCCTGTTCTCTGGAGCTCTGTTGGAGTTGGGAAAGAGCCTTAATCAGCTGTGCCCTTTGATCCTTGGCTGAGCCCTTCTGTCCAGCTCCTGGAAACAACTTCTAGGAAAAGCTTTGCCTTCCAGTTGTTTTTAAAGTTACACTCATGATTTAGGAGTTGAGGGGACATAAATTATTAAAGCTCTTGTTATTAAGTCTTGGCCTGGGAGGGGCGGAAAATAAATCACAGCATTCAAATAAATTTTGCTAAAATACACAAAGAATATAATCACAAGGAATTTATTTGTAGTTTTTAACAACTTTATGTTGCGTTTTTGGTGTTGGGGCATTGCAGGGGTGGTTTTGGCAGGTGAACTGTACCATGTTCCCTCTGTTTGCTCTGCTTCTCCACACCAGGATTGCAACAGTGAAACAAAGGTGAAAACCCCACTGCAAAGAGAGACCAACTCCACTGCACAGGCCTGAAAATGACTTTAAAAGTGCCAAGGCAAAACACAGTGGTGCTGCTTCGGCCTGGGATGTGTGGATGCCACGGAGGGAGTAATTCCTGGGATCCCCTGACCAGGGGCTGTGGGAAGGTGTCCGTGCTTCTGCTCCCTCCTGCCCTGGCTGTGGGTGCCTCTGCACCCTCTCAGCATCCCGTGGTTCCACCAGGGAAGCCATAGCTCATCCTGCAGCTGGCATTTCTTTAGCTCCCTCGTCCTGGAACAAGGCATGGACCTGCTGGAGAGCTGCAGGAATGCCTGGAGGAGGTGACAGCCGCTGCTCCAGCCAGGGCACGCTGCAGTGCTTCAGTGTGTAGGAAAAAGGCAAAACTTCAGGGTACAGTCACTATAGCAGGCTCCCCAAGGAAGGGCTCACAAATCCTGCCAGGGTTGAAGAAGCATTTGGACAACACTCTCAGGGATGCCCAGGGTGGAGTTTTTGGGGTGTCTGTGCAGGGCCAGGAGCTGGGCTCTGATCCTTGTGGGTCCCTTCCAGCTCAGGACATTCTGTGGTCTCCGTTGGTTTCTGAAGCTGTGCAGGGTGCCAGCCCTGGGCTA
Organism: Oreocharis arfaki; assembly: GCA_013398015.1. NCBI lineage: Eukaryota > Metazoa > Chordata > Aves > Passeriformes > Paramythiidae > Oreocharis > Oreocharis arfaki. The sequence continues at coordinate 83,800 of VZRR01013712.1, forward strand.
TGGGGACCCGAACTGGCACAGCCCCTGGTGCCAGCCCTGGGCTCCGGGGGGCTGCACCCCAGGTCTGTGCTCACCTTCTCCAGCCTCTTTTCCATTGCTCTTCACCGGGGCAGAGCAGCTGGGAGGGAAATGGGTCTCGGTGCTTGAGGAGAGAAAGAGAGGGACGGGAAAGGTTTTGTGAGGAAGCAGCAAGGAGGGGGGAGGGAGGAAGAGCTGGCAGGGGGTTTGCAAAGGCTCTGCTCCAGCTGGGTGATGCCCGAGGCCGGGGATGCCCGGAGGGAGGCTCGGCTGGTCCCGGCTCCGCAGCGCCCGCTCGGGGACGCACAGTCTGTGGCTCCCTCTGCTGAGCCCGGCCCCGAGCTCTGCTCGCCGCAGGAGGAGCAGGGGCTGGAATCGCTTTCTCGGGAGGCCCGGGGATCACCCCGATGCCAGGCTGGGGGCGTGGGGGGTGGGAGAGGGGCACCCAGCCCTTCCACTGCATCCCACTGCCCGGTGATGCTGCAAACACCCACCTGTACTGCCTCCACGGGGATGGGGATGGAGCTGGTTTGTCCAAAAGCAGAGGCCACCTGCTAAATACCAGGATGAGGTATTTAAAAAATTATTATTTTTTCAAACTAGCCCAAAAATTTGTTTTCTTTAGAAAAGTGGGCTGACGTGGAGAACTAATTATTCCTTGATCCCGAGGAGCTCCGCTGGAAAAGCCCTCTCCATCTTGCATAAGCTGGACCACATCTCCTCTGACCAGGCTGTTAATGGGGTATTTTCATAGAGAAAAGAGGGAAAATCATAGAAACACGGAATGGTTTTGGTTGCAAGGGACCTTAAAGATCTTGCTCCATGGGCTGGGTCACCTTCCACTATCCCAGGGTGCTCCAAGCCCTGTCCAACCTGGCCTGGAACATCTCCAGGGATGGGGCAGCCACAGCTTCTCTGGGCACCCTGTGCCATGGTCCCACCACCTTCTGAGTAAAGAATTTCTTCCTTTCACTTAAATCTCTCCTCTTTTAGTTTAAAACTGTTCCCCTGCTGCTCTGCTCCTCCAGGCACCAGCCCCGCCTGTGCTGGGCTTTGGGTGAAGCCATGGGGAGCTCTGTGGATACCAGGTACCCAGGCTGATCCCATGCCAGGACCCTTTGTCCACAGGGACCACCCGGCCCTGCCCCTTCCAGCGCCCCACGCGAGCGATGCCGCGGCCCCAAGGTGCCCGTTCCAGGTGCACATCCCCGAGCCCTTTCCTGATCCCAGCTGAAAGCAGCTCCCCGGTGGTGGCAGGGGCTGAGTGAAGCGGTCACGCTGCTGGTGTGGGCTGCCAGGAGCAGCTGGTTATTTGTATATCCTGGGAGCGTTCCTGGCTGGCAGCCAGGCCAGCGGCATCACCCGGCCTCTCCCGCGCAGCCGCAGCCAGCAGACGTGGGGAATTAATTATTCCTTGATCCCGAGGAGCTCTGCTGGAAAAGCCCTCTCCATCTTGCATAAAAACTTCCCTGCAGTGGGAAATCCCTGCCTGCAGCCGCTGATAGGTTGTTCCCTGGGATATTCCCCTCGCTGTTAAATATGAGGAATTTGTGTCCACACCAGGAGCCAGGGATCAGGTAGAAGGGACAGGAGCATCCTCTTGGAGGGGGCACTTGCCCGGTTCCAGGGCTGGGGCTGCTTTTCCATCACGCTTTGGAATAGATGGACATGGAAAAGATCATGTTAGCAAATCTGGGGTTAAGCAGCTCCTGCTGGGATCACGACAGCCCAGCAGCTGCTGAAACAGTGGCCACCAGCTCCTGGCTTTGCTCCCAGCTGGACGTGGGCTGCAGCCTCTGCCAGGCAGGAGAAGGGGACCTGATTTCCCAGGGCTGGACGGGACTCAGGTGTGGTGTAACCCGGATGCACTACATGGTAAAGCCTTTAGGGTCTGGAATGGATGCATCCAATGGCTCTCAGCAGCATGGAAACAATTTCTTTTCCTCCTGCTTTTCCTTTTTTTAAGCCTCTTTTGCCGGCCAGTAGGACCCACAGATTCTCGCTAACGCGTGGCTGCCACAGACTTTCCTTGGAGCCTTTTCAGCCCCTCCAACTCCAGTTTTCCATCCCATTTTTTTTGCCTTTTCCTTTTTCTTTCCACTCTCTGTTAGTGCAACAACCCCATGCTGTGAGACCCAGGCAGCAGCACAGGGACCTGGAAAGGCAAACTGTTTACAGAAGGAAATGGGATTTTTTGGGATTTAGGTTTGTCTGAGCTGTGCCGGGAGGCCAATTCCTGATGAGTGCAGGGAGCCGTGGCCAGTGGGCTCCCTGGCTCCCTGTGGATGTGGATGCACTCCTGGATACGGAAATTCAGGTGGGGCTAAACACCACGGCAAATATTTCCCTCCTGGGGTAGCCCTGCCTGGGATGCTCAGGAGCATCCTGAATAGAAGGAGCTTGAGGACACTATTTTGGGGTCTTGGCCCCATAAGCATTTGGGGAGCTCACCAGGGTCCTCATCCCAGGAGAAGCAGCAGATGAAACGTTCAAACAACCTGAAGAAACCCCGTGTTTGCAAGTTCTGCTCCTCATGGGGGACCTGAGCCACCCCGATGCCTGCGGAGGGACAGCGAGGAGGGTCCGGGACACCCAGGAGGTCTCTGGAGGGCATCCCTGGATCTGAATGCAGGAATGGCCAGGCTGATGAGGCAGAGCTTGGACTGGCTGAGAAGAGCCTGCAGAGCTGGGCTTGATCAGCCTGGAGATGTGGAGGCTCAGTCTGAGAAAATATAAAATAACCAGGGGCAGAAGGTCCTGCCCTGGGCACTTCCCGCAGCAGAGTATCCACGGGAAGTGGCAATGCCAGCTCCGAGTGTCCTTCCCTGCTCACTCCAGCCCGAGGAGGGTCTCAAATGTGCAGGTTTTAAGCCCAGAAAGAACCCAGCCTTAAAATCCCACCCCAAAAGTCTCCACACGCACGCTGAGGCTCTGGGCCAAGCCGGCTCCTCCGCGTGCCTCCGCAGCCTCCGAGCTGCTCCAGCCCCAATTCCTGCCGATTTCAAAGGAAAATCCTGTATCTAAACAGCTCCTGGGGCGTGGGCATCCCAAAGGGACACCGAGGCAGCTGCGTGGGGAATGCCAGGGATTTTGGAAGCTCTGCCACGGGCTTTAAATAAAGATCCCCAACCCCCTGTGGAACTGCTCTGCTCCTCCCCTCTCGCCCACGGGATGAGCATCTGTTGAATTCCAATTTATTTTTGCGTGAAGGAGTCCGAAGCCGCCTGCCAAAAAGGGGATAAATAAGGAGGCGCCACACCCCAGTGTTACAAAACCTTGTATTAATCATCTCCCTTCACTTTCAGTATAGCGCGGATATGAAATATAGCCATGGTTCCTTGTTACACGGCAGGAAATGAGTAATAAATACATCGGAGCAAGTGGAAATCACGAGGGTGTTTCACTGGGAACAACATCGGAAAACTGTACACTTGCAAAGACCGGCATCTCCAAACATTAGTATTTCTTTTATATCGGGAAGCTTTTACATGTAACAAACATGCTATTGCCATATATGACCAAAAAAAAAAAAAAGAAATTAAAATTTTAAAAATAGGCATTGCTCGGCAACATTAACTAGGCAAAAATAGTTCTTTTGTGCACTAACTTTGTACAGAAAAACCAGGACAAAAGGCATGCATGGACAAGGAGAGGCTGCCCGGGAACGGCATGCAACAGAAGAGAGGTCAAAGCTCTTTAAAGTCAGCTTACAATAGGCATAAATACATCAGGGTTATATATATTAATAAGGGAGGAAGTATTCTGTTTAACATTATTAACATTCCCGTTTTTTTAATGTATTTTTCTTTTTTTTTTTTTTTCTTCCTATTCCTCCCAGAGGAATACACATTCACCTTTAAGTAAAGATAAAGGAATACAAAAAATAAAACTCACTTTGCAAACTCTGATGACTCGTATAAAATCAACTTTAGTGTTATCGTCGCTGTGTGCAAATTATAGACGTCTGCGGGACCCACTTTCCACCAGGCACATTCCGAAAGCCAAACCCGACATGGAGAAAGGTGACAACAGAAATCGTTTCCCTAAGTGCTGACCCAACTCCTCTCGCGGGCCTCCATCCCAGTCTGGGATTTTCCTGCTGGATGCTGGCCGGGCTCGACTTTCCCCCCCCC
>VZRR01013712.1:87993-152173 GCA_013398015.1 Oreocharis arfaki
CCGAGGGTTTTGCCGAGCAGAGGCAGAGCCCGGCTCCAGCCCAGCCGAGCTCGGGGATGTCGCTGCGGGTGGGGACGGCACTGAAGGGACGGGGGCTGTGTCTGAGCATCCGCCGGGCCCAAGGCCACTTTTGGGTGCTGGGCTGGCCGGGCTCCCCGGCGGCCGGGGACGGCTCAGGGGGACAGCACCAGGAAAAGGTCCCCGGCGGCGCTGGGGGGGCCCGGGGCTGGGCGAGCAGCGGGAGGGGGGGACTCGCCCGCCCGACGCTCGGGACCCCGCGGCGGCGACATCTCCGACGGGACGGGGAGGGGACAGCTGCGGTGGGGAGAGCGGGGGATACAAAAAGAAAGGCACTGCCGCTTTATTACTGAATATTTGACTTCACAGCCTCACTCGTGCAACTGTTGGGGTAGTTTGGTTTTTTGGTTTTTTTGTTTGTTTGTTTTGTTTTGTTTTCGGTGGGGTTTTTTTTCTTTCTATAAATAATTTTTATTTCTTTTAGGATTCAAGCCATTTTTTTTCCCCTTCCTTTTAAGTTTCTTTCCCTGGAGCTCTGCCGCCCGCACTCAGCACCGGCAGCCAGAGCCAGGCAGCACTTCCCGAACGCAACTGAAGCCACTTTTTTGTTGTTTTTACTCAAGAAACAAAACAAGAAACAGCAAACACAACTAAGTCGTTATTAACCTCTACACTGTCAATGGAAAATAAGCTTTTTTTTTTTTTTAAACAACAAAAGGAAAAAAAACAATTGAATTATTTGGTGGTTGTTAATAACAGACATTATCATGGTTCCCAGCCATAGCAAGTTAATAGGTAAAATATCCAAAATAATCTCTCTGAACAATCAGAAAACCCCTGTGTCCATAGTCAGCGAAGGAATAAATAGAATTTCAGCTCTGTAAATACACTGGAGTCTCCCTGAGGGAGGCTCCTGCTACGGCGGTTCTGCTCACACCTCACAAGCTGGGGGTGCTCGGGGGTGACCCAGGTCCCCAGCGCCGACCCCGCTTCGCCTTCACCTCCTCACACCTCTTCCCAACCTCCCTGGCCTTCAGGTTTTCCCTTCACCCTCCCCATCACCCCCGCTTCAACCTCCTGTCTGCCGGGAAGCAGGACACCAAGGAACAGCAAACATTAAACATTGCATTTGGCACTTGGGTTTTTGTGTATCTATATATATATATATATGTATTCTGTTTTCTTTTTTTAGAAAAACAACTGAAAAACGCTGCATGACAAAAGGATTCACACATCTCCCAGCCCTGCCCATGCTCCGGCTCCCCCTCAGCCCCCAGCCCTGCTCCCTCTAATCCCGGCACACAATGCTGCCCATGTCCTTCCTTATAGCCCGTTTTGGGAATACTGCTGCAACCCATCACCTCAATTAATTGATTTTACAACTGTTATTATTCCATCACAGGACTCGGAGCAGCATCGGGACCAGCAGGAGCATCGCTGCAGGTCTGAGCAGCGCCGGGTCAGATTTACCAATTTAACACCAATTTTGGCTCCCGTTACGAAAAGCAGCGGTGAGTGAGGGGCAGCCCAGCCACTGCCATGCCCATCTCCTCCCTGGCACACGGTTAATGACAAGGAAACAGGGCCGTTCAGCTGCATTTTGGTGCCCTTCGTGGCTTGGGTTTTTCGGGGGCTCCTTCATCTCTCATTGGCCACGCCAGAAAAGCCCCTTCCAGGTGGATTTGGGCAGGCTGGGCCTGATATGTGGAGCCAGGATGCAGCAGCTTCCCAGTTCCTGCACAGGCAAGGCAAGAGACACAGAACCCCTGCCAGCATCCCCCAATTCCCAGAGTCCCCCCAGGACCCTCCTGTGGGCGAGATGCCCCCACTCCATCCCACACCCCGATCCAACCGGGGAGCAGAGACAGCCAACCCTCCACTGCCCTGAGCACAATGCTGCCTCCACACTGCGGCTCTCTTGGCTAAACTGAAAGGAAATTTTGGGGTTATTTTATTATTTCTGTTTCAGTCTGGGCTCGCCAGGTCAGTCCATGCCCGAACGTGGTGAAATTCGAGAGACGGGACCGCCGGCCCCGAGCAGGGCAGGCAAATCCTCCCCCAAAGGGGTTTTGGTCACACACCCCCTGCGTGGTGTTCCGTGCTCCTTGGTATCCTCCTCCAGGAACAGGGTTTGCCCACGGTGCTCTGGTGAACCCTCTGTTGTCAGCACTCTCCTCCTCCTCCTCCGTGTCCCCCCCAACCTCCCCGTGCTGCTTCATCATCATCGCTGAGATTTTTCTGCCGTCTTTTTCCCCCCCTAGCATGGATGTAATAAATGACAACACAAATCCAAGTCTAATGGTATGTTCACAAGGACAATCTACACATTCACAAAATTAAAACAGGAGAGAGAGAGAGAGAGGGAGAGAGAGGAGAGAGGAGAGGAGAGAGGAGAAAGGATGCAAGCTATCGCTGAGGCTCCCTCAAGCCCCGACCTCGCCGCTGGACCCGCAGCAGTTGTTGTCCCGGCCAGCGTCCCCGTGGCGACGCCTTCTAGATCGTGGAGGTTCTGTCGACACCATCTGCAAGCAGGAAGGGAGAATCAGGAGCAGCCCCAGTGAGCACTGGTACCCCCCAAGCTGGGGATTTGGGGGATGGACCCCCAGAGCACCCCCAACCCACAGCCCCTATGGCGAGGTGGTGTCGGGGCCACCCCCACCACCTCCCATCTCCCCAGGGGGTGCAGAAGGGTTTTGGGGTGTCAGTGCTCTGCTGGTCCCTCTGTGCCAACAACTGTCCCCATCCCACAAGCAGCTCCCCTGAGTCGCTGTCCCAACAGCAGTCCAGGCCTCCTGCCACAACCCCACAACCGCTTTTCCGGGAGCAGAGCGGGGTTCTGGGCAGCCTGGACTCATCACAAGGTTGATGACAATCTGGGACTCTCCTTGAGCGGGACAAATTCATGTGCCCCTGGCCAGGACTCGGGACAGGGACAGAGCTGGTCCTAGGGGCTGCCTTGCCCACAGTTCACCCAGCCCTGCAACACCAGCACCACAGAGGATGCAAAATTCTCCTCCATCTGAGGATCATGGAAGGAGAAAAAGCCCCAGGAGTCCTTTCTGTCTCCCCAGAGCTCATTCCCAGCATCCTATGACAGCAGGGATGCATCCAGCTACAGCCCAATCCCAGGAGTGAGGGGTCCATGACCCACCCCAAAGCCTCCCAACTGACCCTGGTACCAGCAGCCTCCTGTCCCCACCCCCCGGGGGCAGAAATCAGCACCCAACAGCACTTCCAACCCTCCAGCCCTGATCCCACCCCCCATTCCCCATCCCAAACACCATCCCCGGGATGGAGAGCGGTGGGAGGCAGCTCCCAGCGTGGCTCTGGAACAGAGAATTCCCTGTTACCACTTGGGGCACCACAGCCACCTCCCTCCTCGACACTAAAAACAAACAGGTTTGTTACACCTTTTTTTTTTTTTTTCTCCCCCGAAAGGTTTATTTTTTTTAAGAGCTATATATAGCACGACCGGTTTGGAGAGGCTCGGGGAATGCGACCTGGAAAAAATAACTTGGAGGAACAGTACCCTGCAGAGGAACAAGACAGCTAAGCCTCGGCTGGGCACACGCCGGAGAAACGCTTCGGGTGACAGAAGTGTCCTTGTTTTCCCAGCCAGGGATGCTGCCAGGGCCCTGCTGCTTCCCACAGTCCTTGTTCTCGTGTTCCTCTCCCCGGGAAGGGCTGCTGCATCCGCAGGGAGCCTGGTGGCACTCGTCCTCCCCGAGGGCTCCAGGTGGCACTCGTCCTCTCCGAGGGCTCCTGTCCTCAGCCATCCGTCACAGTCCAGGATTTCCGCAGCGAGACCCGAGCCGGTCATTGGGGAATCCGGGCGATGCCGGCGGCCGTGCTCATCCCATCGCTGGGGGTCATCCCTTGTGCTTGGGGGTCCAGCGCGTCGGCAAGGGACACCGGGAGCTTCTGGTGCCGGTGCTTTGTGCTGCACCAGGCGCCGCTGCTGCTGCTGCCTTTTCCATCTTCCCTGCTTGATTTCTCCCCAGTCCTCCTCCCTCCCCGTGCCCGTTATCCGCTGGCACCCCCGGCTGCGTGTGGACTGCCGGCCCCAGGGCACGGCGCCCGGCACAGCCCCTGGCACAGCGCCTGGCAGGGATTTAGCCCCCAGCTGTGGGGCACCCCCGGCCAAACGAGGGATCCAGTGGCGGAAGGGTGCAACACTCCAAAGCCTGTGACCCGTCCGAGCGCGCCGGCGGCAGGGGCTTTATCGAGAGCTAACGAGAGAGTAGCGAGCTAACACTAATTATCATTAGCAAGCTGACGAGTGGCTAATTAGCACAGACTCCACTAGTGCTGGTGCGATCCCTGCGTTCGGCTTTACCCCCTGCCCCGGCCGCCTCGCCGAGAGAAGCCGATACTCCTGTCTGAACGCTCCCGGGAGCATCCCCGGGAGCATCCCTGCGTCCAGCCCCGCCGCCGTCCCGCTCTCACAGCCACAGCCTGTCCCAGCTTTTGGGGGGCGCAGGGCAGGGGCAGGTGCTGGGGGGCTCAGCGGAGGCGGCGTGGACGTGCTGGAAGAGCCCCAGGAGGAGGGAATGCTCACCGCTGAGTGCGTGCTCCGTCATGCTCAGGCACAGGGACTCCAGCCTGTTGTTGATGTCAGGTTCAGTCACCGGCACCTGGAACTCTGCAGGGAGAAAGGGAATAGGAGACCCTGGTCAGGCACCTGGCAGAGACCCTGCTTGACTGCTCTGCGTGGGGAAACCATCTGAAAAACGTCCCAGGAGAGTCTGACAGGACTCCCAGTAAAATCATCTTCGCTCACAAATGCAGTCATCACCCCCTGTTACCCCTAAGGGATCAATCTGAAGGGGTTCAGGTGCTGGTAAGAGATGTAGGAGGCAGCTGGAGAGAGAGTAGAAACCCCACCCAGGGAGAGGGCAGCCCTGGTCATCCTCTGGGGATGGACGCTGTCTGTGCAGGCAGGGTTAGTGCTCGGACATGGGATGGCAGCACAGACCAGCAGAGACACTGTCTGGCTTCTCCAGGACCAGCTTGGCTCCCACTCAGCCGCCCACATCATCTCTGCCACATCCCTGGGGGCTGAGCACAAAAAAGGGGACACACACATGAAGTCTGGAGGGTTCCATCACCCCTGTCCTAATCTAAACAGCAGCAAACTTCCCCCACCCCGCAGCAAAACCTGCAAATACAGCTTGTGCTACTGTGCTGGACGGCATCTCCTGCTTTCCACTGGCTCACAGGAACCTGGGATGAGATCCAGGAGGGTTGAGGTCCCCCCACAGCCCGGCAAACAGTGGTTTGTGAGCCCAGCATCACATCATTGCTTATTTTCCTTGCGACTTAATCCACGTCTTTGGCTCCCCAACCCTCCTACGCCCTCATCCACCGCAGGCTGACGCGCGAAGAGAAACCCATTTATTCTCCTCCAACGCCTGAGAAATGTGCCCTTGTCCCGGTGTTTAATCAATACTTGGGAACAGCTGCTGCTCCTGCTGTACGGAACATTTGCTGCCCAAATGCTGCAGTTAAACACCACCGGCGTGTGAGGCCGGGGAGCTGCCAGCCCCAGCCAGCAGGAGTGCAGGGATGAGGGTGAGTTTACTGGGGGATGGATTCCCTGTCCCGAGGTGTGAATTGTTATGAGTGTTGGTAGGAAAAGGCACGCTCAAAGGCCAAGGAAGGGATACACAAACAGGCTTCCTCAGGGCCAGGATGCTCCAGGTCCAGGGTCCAAGGTCAGCAGGATCCTCCCTGAATCAGAGGACGCTCCTCTACACAGGAGCACTCCGGCAGTGTTTGGGAAGGAAGCACTGACACAGCACCATTTCCCTTCACACGCACTGTGGAAAGAATTTCCCTTGAGTGCATGAAGGCAGCGCTTCCGCACCGGGGCTCCGTGTCCATCCGTGAGGAAAAAGCGATGGATGAGCTACCACCTTCCCACCCGACATGAGCCCCTCAGAAGCAAGCTAGGTAAGGCACCAGCACTGTGATACACAGGGTCAAGATGGCATCTATAGGGTCAGAAATCCCTCCAGAGATGTCTCTGGTTAACCCAGGAATGCAGAGATACCCCGGTGGGAGCACACTGTGCCAGCACGGGCCGTGTGCCCATGGAGAGGCTCACCAGGACAGATCCTCTCACCTGCCCTCATCTCACCTGGCTGTGGGTAAGTGGAAAAGCACCTCTGCTGCCTACCTGGCTGCTGAAACATCAGCATGGTCTGCGGGGACGTGTGGACCGGCAGCGAGCGCGTCCTCTGCACCGAGCTGTGGCTCCGGCTGGGCATGCTGTTACTGCCCCCGGGGTTGGCAAACCACAGGTTCTGTGGGGAGCAAACACAAAGGGTGGGATGCAAAGAAAAGCCCTCTGTGCCAGGGGTTTATAACCACTCTGGGCTTGTAGAACCACAGGATGGTTTGGGTTACAAGAGACCTTACAGATCACCTAGTTACAACTCCCTGCCATGGGCAGGGACATCTTTCACTGGACCATGTTGCTCCAAGCCCTGTCCAACCTGGCCTTGGACACTTCCAGGGATGGGACAGCCATAGCTTCTCTGGGCAAACTCTGCCAGGGCCTCAGCTCCCTTGCAGAGAGGAATTTCTTCCCACTATTTCATCTAAATCTCCCCTCTGTCAATTTAAAACCCTTCCCCCTTCTCCTACCACTATCTGCACTCGTCAAAATCCCCTCTCCCTATTTTATAAGCCACTTCAAGGACTCAGCTTTTCCCTCTTGGTTTGTCCCCCTCCCACTGGTCCCACTTCCACACCCCACTGCACAGAGGGGAGCACAACCCAAACACCTGCAAACTGCTTGAAGAGTGGGAAAAAGAGTGGGGATCTGGACAAGTTAGAGAAGGAAAGGCAAAGGAAACTTGTGGGAAAGGGATGGAAGAGCTGGAGACGCCACAAACGCCGACCAACCTGTCTGCCTTGCTTGAGGATGGCAGGGCTGGTGGCAGGGCTGCGCTGGGGGGTGCCCAGCAGCCCAGTGGGGCCCAGCAGCCCCAGCCGGGCCGTGGGGAGGTTGCGGGAGGGGATCTGGAACTGGCGGGGGTTCCTCCGGCCCAGCCCTGCCCCTGCGGATCCGGCTGTCGGGAGGGAGTTCGACTGGCCAAAGCCTCGGCTGCAGAGAGAGAGAGAGAGAGCGCCGAGGGTCAGACACTGACCCCTGCGAGGGGACAGTGCTGAGGGTGAGGGGTTCCCAACCCTCCCATCCCACCGAGGGTGGTCCCTCCATCCTGCACAGGCAGCGGGAAGGAGGCAGTCTGGATGTGCAGCATCCGCTCTCCTTCCTATCTGCCAGCCACCCTCCCACCCTTCTGCAGTTCTCAGATCCACATTTGCTTTCTTTAAAGTTTATTTTACTCCTGCAAAACGGGCCTGTTCTTAAATACAATCTAAAATAACTCAGGTAATGCCCTGGGAACCCGATTTCTTTGCGATCTCTCATGAGTGGATTCTCCAGTGTCTAATTAAAGTTCAGCTTATGCTGTTGGGTTTTCTTTCTCCCCTTCCAGGAGGTTCATTTTTACAAATATGTTCCGCCCCCTCTAAGACTTCTCAAGTTCTGTACAATTTGGTTAGAACGACCTAATGAATCCAAGTTTTATTAGGGAGGGCTGAGCTAAAGGTGCTTTCCTGAAGTCTCATCCTGGAACTTCCTATGCTCCCAGTTATCTCCAAAACACTTTCTTTTTTAAGAATAAAGAACTTGGAACAAACCAAGCTTTGCAGAATGAAACAAAGGGCTGATGTTGTTGTTAAAAGTGATTTAAAAATATCTCCTCTTGGCACAAGCCCTACACTTTCTAGGATCACCCAAAATCCAGCATCACCTTGGAAGTGAGCAAACATGGTGTTCCTAACACAGCCCTGCCTGGCTCTCTACTGCACCTCTGGCTCTGCACCCTTTGAAAGCTTCCAGCCTTTTTTTCTGCCACTTAACAGCTTTTTGACGAAACTCCAGTGCTGATGCCATCGTCAAAGGGCACCAGGGAAAGAGCCCAGTGCTGGGGACATGCTGCACAGCTGGGAAGTGCTGGGTTTGGAGCCATGGAGACAGGGTGGGATCGGAGGTGAAGGCAGTGACATGCACAAGGACATGGACTGCTGTGCTCCCTTCCCAGCCAGCGCCTGGGATTTCACTGCTGAAGCTTTTCCAACCCTCCTCCCTCTCTAAACGTGGCTCTGAACCCAGAAGAACCCATCCCTCCCTCTGGGAGACATTGTTCCCACTTGGACTGCTCTTGCTCTGGCCACTGCATCCATCCCTCCCCTCCCGAAATCCCGCGTACCTCCTCTGCTGCCGATAGCCTGACAGCTCCAGGAGGGATTTCCGAGGGAAAGACCGAAAGAGTTTCTGCACCTGCTGTTTCCATGACAGCAGCCGCTTCTTCTGGATCTCTGTAAACGCCTGCCCCCCAAAAAAAAGAGAGAGAAAAATAGGAAATGTATGAATACTCTTATGGACAAAGCGAGCAGGGATGTGCATGTGGGCGTGCGGGTAAAGAAAAGCAGCTGGAGCAGGTGACGGGGTGAGTTGAGCCCCATCAGCAAGTCCAGGGGGAAACACTGGTTTTTCTTGAGGATTTACTCAGGTGGAGAAAATGCTCTGGCAGCATTCCCTGTGTCCCAGAGTGACAGCCCAGTTCTGCCTCAAGGCTGCCAACTCCTTTTGGCAGAGCAGGGGTTTGATGGTGGGTCCCGACGGGCGGTGACACTTGTCACCTGCATGTGGCTCTAGAAATGCTGCCAGGATGGGCAAAGCTGGGATTTGGAAAGCTGAGCTGCCCTGTGGCATCCTGCATCCTATCCCCCTTCTTGGTGCTGGGCAGAGCTTAGCTGTGATCCTGGCACCGACAGGCTCTGCGGGAGGTCACCCGGGGTGAGCCTGTCACCCACCCAGGCTCCCTGCAAAGGTCACCCTGGCAGGGACAGACCTGCTCCCAGAGCTCCAGGCAGGGGTGTGGGTGACAGGGACACCCACGTGCCACCACTGCTAACTTTAGACACCCAAGGTCTCCGCTGGAGAGGAGAAGAAGTCTCCAGAGGACAATCTGGAGGCTAATTAGTGCCTGACTTGATTGCTCCAAACCACTCTGGAGGAGATGCTCTCTCCTGACGCTGATTACGCCGGAGCCAACGCAGAGGGTGGTCCTGGGACATGGGCTGGCTCTGGTGGGAAAAGTGCAGGCACTTTGGGAAAAGTTCCATGTCCTCCCGGCTTTGCTCTCTGGCCCCAGGCCTCAGCTTCCACCACTTCTGCTCCCTGCTCCCTGCCATACGGGCAGCTCGTTCTTCCAGGTACAGCCAGTGTGGCTTGGAGACACTGCAGGACACCAGGGACACCGGCCATCCCTCCCTGCCACCGGGCAGGAGCGTGCCAGAGCCCTGTGGCACAGTCTGGGCCATCCCAAGCCATCACCCAGCCAAGGCAGATCCGCTGGGAGCAGAAACAGATGTACTATCCCTGTTGCAAAATCCCAAGACCACGTGCTGCAAAACGGGAGGAGGCAACGCCAAGGGATCGCCGGGTCTGTCTGATGGAAACCGCCTGCACGTTCATCCCGAGATTCTTCCTTTCATCCAGCTGCTGGTGGGACTGTCACGAGCCAGATGAATTTCCCAGCTCCAGGCCTTGGCAATTAAACCAGCGTGGGGGGAAGCAACATTTCCATGCACCACGTTGGAGCTACCGCCCGCTCCAAGCCTGTTCTGTCAGAATTACTATTAATACCCCCCAAAAATATTTGTGTTAGAAACCGAAAGGTTTACATAAACAGACACTTTGGAAACAGTTTCCAAGTGATGGGAACAACAGTTTCAGATGATCCGACAGGACTCACCTCGTGGATTAGACATTTGTCTATGAGCTGTAAATAGGAACTTATATTCTCTTCATCGGGTCGGGAAACTAAAAGTTGTGTGCAGACTGGAAAAAAAAAGAAGAAGAGAAGGGAAATGGGGATGGGGACACCAAGATGGGGCCCAGGAGGGGTCCCACAAACACCCTGGACATCCTGTTTCCCTTGTAACCACGAGCAGCTTTTCATCAGTGAGAAAAAACGCCCTTCCCCAATTCCTGCCGTGCCTTCCTATATTTAGGGCCAGATTTTGTTCTCTGTTATGATGGTGTAAATCCAGAGTAACACCGTTGGAGTCCCCAAAATTAGACCTAAGCAACTCAGGGGCACAGGATTAATCCCTGTTCATAGGCAAGAGAGCTCCTGCTCCCACAGCCAAAATCTGCCCCCACTGCAGAGTGGTACATTCCCACTTTTCCTGATGAATTTTAACCTCTTTTGGAATGAGTGTCACTGAAGGAAGCGGGAATGAGCTCACAGAGGAGTGAGTTTCTCCTGTTGTAAACCCCTGGGCAGGGATGCCTTGAGGTCCAGGAGGACACCACATCCTGGCAGGGCTTTTGCCACACTTTGGCATTTGTCACAGGAATAAAATGGGGCCAGAGGCCCACATGTGGCTGTTTCTGCAGGCAACCAGCTGGGGACAAACTCTGCACCAGGTTTCTGTACAGAAAACATCTCAGCTATTTTTTTTTTGCAAAAAAGGCTGGAAACAGGGACAAGGCTGGAATTTCTTTGTAGCATCCTAATGAGGTTCTTTCTGTTCCCAGTCTCCTGTGGGTAAGACTCTCCTTCTTCTTCCCTGGGGAGATCTCCCTCCACGCAGCCAGCACTGACACCTCAGGTGCCACCAACAAGGGTTAGGGCACCTCCAAGCTCACACAGATTTGCTCCAAGAGCACTGAACATGGCACAGGAGGTTGGTCCCCACCTCAGATTGCTCCTGTCACCTCCCAATGTGTCATCCCTGATGCAAAGCCGGGCCCCCTGCACTAGACATGGAATGGCACCGGACTATTCTGGATGTCCTGCATCCAAACTGGGGCATAAAAAGGGGCTTGGACTCACTGATTTGCAGTCAAGATGGCTCATGCCCAGCCCATGCACCACTGCTACCCTGCTCCAAGCAGAGTAAGTCCAAGAGATGCTGCTGAAAACACCTCTGGATCAATGGGATAACCCCAGGGCTCTGAACGGGAAGGGAGAGGATGTCCTCCACTCCTGACCTCAGGAAAAGTTGCTGTTTCTGCCTCTGACCTGGGGCAGGGAGAGGATGCTATCCACCTTGGACCTGGGGCTCAGAATGCATGCTACCCACCTTGGACCTCGGGCAGGCAGCTTGGGCCACTGCTGCCTCACCCCAAAATCACAGCCCACCTGCCCTACCTTCTTGCCTCTAACCCCAGCATGACAGGACCTCAAAAAGCCATCACCCCTCAGACTGGGACCTGCAGGAGCTCAGGGAAAGGCGGCTGCCAGCGCTGCCACCGCACACCCCCGGGCCCAAAGCAGCCCTCCCTAGTGACAAGTCCCCAGGTCACCAAGGCCAAGTGGCAGCCGCTCACCTTTCCCCATCACTCGGGTGAACTGCCCAGGCAGGTCCCCCTCGGGCAGGGGGGCCCCCCCAGACTCGCCCTCGCATCCCGGCAGATGGTGCTGCTGCATCCCGGCCGCCGCGGAGTCCTTGCAGTCGGAGCCTTGGCTGTCCGAGCCCAGCAGGGAGGAGGGGTGGTGCGAGTCCACGTCCCGGCTGTGGTCCTCCGTGCTCGAGTTTTGGGAAGAGTAGGCTTTGATGGGGGTGAGGATCATTTGGTGTAGTTCCTGCAGCGGGACACGCAAGTTGCCACCTTCCAGGATGTCCTGCGGATTGGAGAGAAGAGGGTTTGTCTTTGCAGGGACAATGGGACATCAGCTGTAAACCAGACCCCTCCTGTGACCCCCTGAGAATTCCCAGCAAAGCCAGTGGCTTTGCTCCCGCTTCAGGATCCTGCTGCATTCCAGGGTCAACAGCCACGTTTCATTCAAGTCTTTTCTTTGTATCAGGGGAGTGCTGCAGGGACTGTCTGATTATCCATGGATGTGTTCAGAGCTGAATCCCCAGAGATAAATGTGCCCCATCAACTACTGGGACCCAAACCCAACAACAATCCAGCTTCAGTGTTTCCACATTTCCACCAGGGAAATGGCAACTCCATGAGAGGGACTGAGCCTGGGAGATTTCAATGTCCAGAGCAGCGAATATCTTGTTCAATCCCCACCAATCCCACAATCACAACATTTCAGCTCTATTTCACTGGAATTACATTAACATGGGCTTGTTTCCCATTTCCAGCACCACCTTCAAGCCTGGCTCCCCATTAACTTCTCTGCCCCAAAACTGCTTGCCATGGCATCCTCATGCTCTGAGATCATCTCAGAGCCCAGGGCCGTGCTGGGATGCAGGAGCCTGTACTATGGCAGCAGTGGGGACATCCCTGTCCACTCTGGTATGGGCTGGGGGGGTGCATGCAGAGGGGACTGAGAATGTTTCAGGGAGCAGGTGGTTTGTGGTCAGACACAGAAGGGGACACCACGAGGTGAACTGATACTCCCACAGCAAAACCATTCAGCTTGGAGATCCTGGGGCAAAACCACCCAGGAGGGATTGAATTTGGGTGCACCCCCAGCCTTGCTCCTGGTGTGGATCAAGAACTCCATTTCTATGGTCAGATCCTTGTCCCACTGATGGGAAATAATTGCATTTTATTTTTAATGTAGCCTGGACCAGAACAGCTCACTGCAGGCTCCTGCACAGTCTGGCTCATGGGACACTGCTTGGAAAGAGGCAGCTTTTGGAGAGAATTCTGATGCACTGAAGGAAGGGACACTAAGTGGGCACATGGGATGTGTGCAAGCCCTGAAACGGTTGTTGATTCTAATTCCTGCTGCATTCCCAGCTCACTCTAGGACGTCTCAGCTCCACTCCTCTCAAAGATCTGGTGTCAGTCTGCTGGGCACTATTGTTTTGGGAAAAAAGCATGCCCTGCTAACTTAACAGAGAGGGGTGGAGCAGCTCTTTCCAAGAAAGCAGCAATCTTTAGCAGCGAGACACTGCCCAAAAACATCAAGTCCCACACATGCTCTTGTTTAGCAAAAATTGGATGGGAAGCCTGGAAAACCAGAGACATCCCCTCCCAGGGAAAGCGGCTCACAGGCAGCTCCGAGCCCCAGCAAAGCTGGACAGGGTCACAGCACCACAGCCCAAACCCACTCCGGGAGGGCTCCAAACCAGTCCCTGCCACTTTTCTCCTGTATTTTACAGCGTGCGTGGCTGGCTGTGCCAGCTGAGCTGGGCTCCAGCTCCCGCACAGCGCCACTCAATCAAGAGCAGATCTCCAAATCCCGGCGGAGAAGCGGGGGAAGAGGCTGTGCAATCGCCTGGAAAACACAGAGCTGCAGCCAGCTCCATCCAGCTCTTGGATTTAATAGTTATTATTAATAACAGAGGTAAATATGGCTTTATTAGCTCCTGCCATACTCTGAGCACAAGCCCGTATTATAAATAAATAGTGAAGCAGTGAGCTAAGGAAAACACCAATAAATAGCAACACACCACAGAAGTATTTAAAAGCCCCTAGTGGGAGGCTCTGCAAGTTGCTGTTTGAAGATGGTGCAATTAAATATAATATAATACAGCAATAATAAATAGGGAGAGGTTGGGTGAGCTACTCCCAGCAAGGCTGTGGTGCTGCTGCTTCCCCAACAGCCCTTTCACAAGGGTTTAAGCTTTTGCTGAAGTGATAAGGAAGTTTCTATTTATTCTCCTTGGAAATTCAAGATGTTGTTCAGGCCCTGACGCAGGTGTCTGGTGTTTTATCTGGGGACGGGGTGCCTGTATGATGTCCTAGGAAAGCTCAAGTCTTTCTGAGCGCCCTGGAGCTGGCCAGGGCTACAGGGTACATCCATCCCTGCTGTGTGAGGTCTGGGAGATGCATTAGGACCCACTCTGCAAAATACAGCTTTGAGCAATGTGGTCTAGGGGAAGGTGTCCCCCAACATGGCAGAGGGCTGGAACTGGATGGTCTTTAGGGTCCCTGCCAGCCCAAACCATTCTGGAATTCTGTGAAATAAAACCAGCATGTGGTACAGGGCACCATTCGCATGCAGCAAAGGCAGTAACAGATTTCCCTGCAGAAAATCCCCACAACATGGGTAAGCAAAGAGTGCTTCACCCCAGAATTAATTTCTGGCTTCTTAAGAACACAAGAAATACAAAAATGGTTCTGATTACTTACCCCTTCTAGAGATTTGAGCAGGTTCTGTCTTTCTTTTAGCTTTTGGATACTGATGACTATTTTGTGTCTTGCGCCTTTGGTAACGTTCTGCAAAAACAGCACAAAACTTGGCGTTAACACTTCCACGGGGCAGCTGGGTCAACCCAAACCCTTCCTCTCCTAAACAGGCAGGGCTGCTAGAAATTAATGAAATTTCTGAGTGCAGGGATTCCTGGGAGACACAGAAAATCACTCAGACTTGCTGAAGATAGAGATTTCCCACTAGTCTGTCCCTCCCTGCTGCACGTCACACATGGAAAGCAACGGTGCTGCCCAATCGTCTTCATGCCAAGGACAATGCAGAGGTGAACCTGAAAGCAGTGGGGGTTGGAGCCAGATAATCTTCAAGGCCACTTCCAAACCAAACCAGCAATATTCTATGACTCTACAACATTTTCAAAGGCAATCAGCCATCAAAACCCTGCTGACTTTAAAGGAATTGGCTACTGCAGGTTGCACCCCTGAAACTCCTGAACTTAATCCCAACTGGAAAAAAAACCCCAAGCGCAGCTCCCAGCAATGGGACTCCCATGCCGGGACTCCAGTAAGAGCACAGGGACAGGGGTTTTTTCAGGTACAATGTGGGATTTTTTCACTCCCCAAGACCCAATTTCCCTTCCTCTGCTTCCCAACCACAGGAAGACACACAAAGGGGCGTTGGAGGTGTGTCACCCCCCAAGTGACGTGGGACGTACTTGTGCCTCGAGCTGGCATTCGGTGAGGGCCATCATCTCCTCGTACGTCATCTGGGAGAAGAGGGCGGCGTACTTGTGCAGCCGGAGGCTCTTCAGCCAGGCTGGGACATCTGGAACACAAAGGTAAGGAGAGGAGAGCCCCGTTGAATTCATGGAACGGCACAACCACGAGCAACAGCATCAACACCGACACGAGGGGCATCCCAATGGACACCTCACTGAACTTCACGGACCTTTGGGAGGACATGGGGCTGTGGATGTGGATGGGACAAGGAACCAGCCCCTGCATGAGGACACAGGGCTGTGGATGGGACAAGGAACCAGCCCCTGCATGAGGACACATCCTCAGAAGTTGGGTTTCTGTGGGAAAGCCACTGGGAATTAGCCCACGGGGAGCTGGCATTGTGCCACTGCACGCCAAGCTCCTCACTGCTGTCTTCCCAGGAACACGGGAACTGCTGAAGCTCATGGAGCAGTTGAGCTTGGGATGAGCAAAGGGCTGTTTTGTGGATGGCAGACACTGATTTATGGCATGAGGGATGGTGGCATGTGCTGAAAATGGAACTGGCTGCTTAAAGAGAAATAAAGATGAGTTTGGGATGGAAAAACGATGTGTCATCAAAGATGGCCCCACAACCTGCTTCAAAGGGTAACTTAAGACCTAAAACCACACCAACTGAAATGACTTCTTCCTTCCCAGTCATTACCTGCAGTGTAGCACACCTCTGTGCCTGGCTGGAGGGGTACCCAAACATAAATTTATCCTCCTGACATCAACCTGGTTTCACAGTGAGGAACCTGGGAGGGGAATCCTTCCTCTGTGACATGCAAAACCTCACCAGACTCCATGATGGGGTGTCCTCCATGGAGGAGGCAGTGTGACAGCAAGCAGCTACTCAGGGTTTTGCAGGTTTGAGGGTCTGTGGTGACACTCCACAAGGGAGGGGGGCCCTGCAGGTGTCCGTGCTGCAGCACAGCACCGGGCTTGTGATGATGCTTTTCCTTTGTAAAGGCTTCAAATGCTTTGCCAAATCCAGACCTGCTTTATTTAGCACTTACAGCCCGACAGTAGCTCTGCCGCAGCGTACCCAGCTGACGTGCTCTGCTCCCAGCAATGCCTTGTCCACAGTCCCTGCCCCCTTCCCCACCAGTGAGACACTCAGGAGCTCATTCCCACTGCTGGGACATCCATCTCATGGTGTGGGTCCAGAAAGTCCCACACTGTTGAGTACCACATGCAAGCCAAGGATTGTCCATGACCTCTTCCTGAACAAGGCCTCGTCCCTGGAAGGGACGGCGCAGGAGGGACCTTGGCTTGGTTCCCTAAGGCAATCCATACATCTGCCAGAAGTCTCCTGCTGCTCAGGCTGATCCCAAACCCACCTTGCATCCAAGCAGAGGATGCAAACAATCCCAGCATGCTGTGTTTTGCTCACACTCTCCAAACCCCAGACACGTATCGGGATTCACGTGTCAATGAAATTCCTCCAGTGCTGCACAGAAGATCAACCCCACCCCAAACACAGGGAAAGCAATTATTGAGCACAGACGGGCTGAAATTCACCATTTTCCCAAAGTTCCAACGTGCAACAGTCCCAAAGTCTGCTACCAGCATCCTCTTAAACTGATTTCTGTTTAAAATAAATAAAAACCTCTTAGCAAAAAGCCCCATTTCCAGGACAGGCTCCAATCTCACCATCATTTTAACACGAAACCACACCATTCTAGTGACAGCACATTAAAAGTCTCCCTGATCCCACGTCCCCTGGGGACACCTGCCTTTGGCACATGTCCATGCCAATGGCAAAGCCCACAGGGATACTCCCAGAAGAGAGATGCAACTTCATTTAGACATGGAATCCTGCAGGAAACCCATCCCCAAGCTTTGCAGGGGCTTGAAGCGCAGAAGCAGCTCTTTGCATCAGCCTCCCCGGATCCTGCCCTAACTCTGGGGAGCTGTGACAGCCCCAGAGCCCCCCTGCCAGCAGAGATGGCAATCCTAGAAGCAGGTTGGGAGAAGGAGCCACCCCAGCACACAGAAGGTGTGTTGTGTGTGTGGTGGGGCCTTCCCCCTTCCCACAGGGAAGAGGCAACCCGGAGGTACAAGGACATCCAAGGTGCCTTCACGGTCCTTGGAAAGTGAAACTTCCCAACGCTCTCCACGGATGGGTGAACCACCTGCCTGCAGAGCTACTCTTTAATCAGCAATTACCAGGAGCTAATTGCAAAGTCATGGCACGGCTGTCAGGAAATTTAGAAGGAAAACAGCTCACCCTGCAATATTTACACACAGGACACCTTGGATATACTCCCAGCAGAAACCCCCGGCTCTACCCAGACCCTCCTCCCGGTGCTTCCCAAGCTGTGCTCCAGGAGCCACAGAATCCTGGAATGGTTTGGGTTGGAAGGGACCTTAAAGATCATCTAATTCCAACCCCCTGCCATGGGCAGGCACAGGGGAAGGGACAGACAGACAGATGGGCTCCATGGGGAATCAAGTGTCCGTATCTTCCCCCGGGAGAAACCAAGAGCCAGGAAAAGCCAAAGGGCATTTTCCCTTCAGCATGAAGACAGATGGAAAGAAAAGAAATGGGTGACATGAGAGCATAAACAGAGAAGAAGGAAATAGGTGACACTGGGGGGGATCAACTGCTAAACCAGATGGGGATCTGTCATGAGCTCCTCACATTCCAGATCCCGTGGGTCTGGATCCTCCCGGATGCCCCGGAGGGTGTTAAAGAAGGAACCAGCTGACCAGAAGCAGGGGTGACACCCAGCCCCAGGAGCCTGCAGGCGCTGGGGGAGACGTGGCTGCAATTCAGAGAAGGGACTTGGCAACCGGAGCAGCCAGTCTGGATGGAATACGAGGCAACCCAATAAAAATGCACCAAGTTGTGCGCTCCTGTAGGAACAAGAAACGGCACGATCCGAGTGCAGGGAACAGGCAATCCCCCCTTTTTTTTTTTTCAGGAAAGCTGTGGGGATACAATGGGTCATATGCAGCCCACGGTGCTTTGTTATTTGAGGACGATGAGCTACACAGCCACAGGAATGCTGTCTGGAGGCAAACAAGCCTCTGCTCTGCTTCCAAGTCCAGTTTTGGGCAACACACCTTCAATAAAACGCGGACTTCTTGGAAAAAAAACCTGGCGGAGAGAAGCAGGAACAACCCCAAGTTTAGAAAACATCATCTGGGAAGGCACTGGAATGGTTCAGCCTGAAGAAAACCCAGCAGAGGGGGGAAGACACGGCAGGCATAGACACCAGAGCTTGTGAACATCTGTTCTGCACGTCCCTGGACAGGGGGACAAAAGCCATTTGGCTGAGTCAGCAATGGGGGAATCATGTTTGGAAGGCTGGGAAGGGATGGCCCGAGGAAGGGTGGCCATATCCCATCTGCACACAGCAGCAAGGGGATGTGTTAAGATGTGGGGGTTATTTAACTGATTATTGCTCGCGGGCAGCCTCTGGGTTTTGTGGATTTGGCCACACAGGTTGCTTGCACAGCACTGGGAAGTTTCTATCCACACAGGTCTCGGAGCTGCAGCTGTGGATCACACGGAGCCAAGCTCCCCATGGTCTCCTCCCCAGCTCCTTCTGCAGAAACCTGGAGAAACGCAATGTTAAACAGCTCCCCCGCTGAAACACTTGCTCACAAAAAGTTCGCCCTGGCCAGACAGACTGCAGGACCCGACCTGCCTCTGTTACCTTCCTTGGAACCATGAGGGGTTTTTCATGCGTTTATTTCATGCACATCCAAGCCATCCAGAGCCAAGCCAAACGCAGCCCCACATCACACAGATTTATCCATATCTCAATTTGTCTGCAATTAGACTAAAATCAGACCTAGTGACTGTTAAAAAATATAATTATGTCCCTGTTCTGATACACCACAGGTCTGTACACAATCGAGCTGCTTTGCATTAATGCAAACTGGAGTTGTTTAAATCAGTCTGAGAGCTGCAGGGTCATTTTTAGTCTGTCCCCAGGAACACACACAGTCCGTGTGTTTGCCCAGTTTTTATCTATTTATTCCTCCTCAGCCTGAAGTTTGCTCTCCATTTTCAACTGCAGCAAGTGGCGTTTATTTCTGCCTTGTTTACCACCAGAACCACACATATTTATTGCCAAAATCTCTGTGAAATGCAGGTATAATGGGAAAACCAACCGAAACACACAGGTTAAAATCACTGCAAACAAGTATCCCAAGCCAAAACTTCCCCAAATACTCGGTGGGTACCAAACACTGCAATGGTAAATCACACGTGGCTTGCTAAGCTTGCTCTAAGCTATTTTTCACCGTCATAAAAAAACGAAAGGGAAAAAAAGAGCACCACTCGCAGCCAAAAGCCACAGGCTATGGAAAAAATCCAGCTGTCTGGAAAGCTGGCAGCTCACAGGATTTTGGGGCAAAACCAGCCCGCTGGCACCCAAGGGTAAGACGTCAGATCAGGACCGGCTGCTACTTAAAAGAAAACCCAGCGCATTCCCCTAAACCTAAATTCCTGAGCTGGGAAGAAACGCTGGGAGGCCCCGTTCTCTTAGGAGGATCCTCGCCCAAAACCGCCAACCGAGAGCCCCGCGCTGCCGGGAGAACGGCTCTTCCCCTCCTGCCTCTGGGTGCCGGGGGGTCGGGGTCTGGTTTGTCACTCACCTTTCATCCCACTCCCTTCCTCCTGGAATGTGTTACGAGCGGAAGGCTGATCTTCTAAATGTTCACTCCCACCACTTCCCGAAGAGGCTACACTGCTTTGTGGAGACAGGGGGGCATGATCGGAAGGGATGCACTGGGGTCCTCTAGCTCGTAAGTCCTCATGAGACATCCATCCATGTCCTAGAGGTTGGTTTGGCACATTCATGGGTGGGGTAAGGGACACAGAGCGTTTCAAAGGGCTGTGGTGTGTCTGGCCTGAGAGAACTGAAAAAAAAATAAAATCAAAGAGGTTATTCCCCCCTCGCGGCCCGGGATGCAGCAGAGTCCCCCGAAAAAAAAAAAAAATTAATTTCAAATGAAATTATAAAATGCGTGGTGGTGGTTGGCCATGGTGCCTCGCTGATGGCTTTGCAGCGCCCCTGAGCCCTACCCTGAGCTCTCTGCTTTGCCTCCTGGGAAGCAAAAAGGACGGGAGTACCTGCAAGGAGATGGGGTCACACGAGCTATGCTGGGCTGCTCAAGGGAAGGCGTTGTGTGGATTCCATCTCTAGGGAAAAAACATCAATTGAGCAGTTCTGGAGTGTAAAAATCCCCAGGATGGGGATGTCCTCACAGAGATCCATGGGAAGCATCTCTGTCTCTCCCTTTGGGGTAGGACCTGGCTTGTGCCCCAAGGCAGGAGCACTTACACATCTCCCAGAATCATTGCAAGGGTACTTCTCATCCATAGGAATGTCTCAGCCTTGCTGAGTCCCATTAAAACCACAGGATCATGGGATGGTTTGCATTGGAAGGGTCCTTACAGATCTCATTCCAACCCCCTGCCATGGGCAGGGACACCTTCCACTATCCCAGGTTGCTCCAAGCCCTGTCCAGCCTGGCCTTAAACACTTCCAAGGACTATCTCTGTTTTAAGTACCGAAAAAAATATTAAAAGATTGTTCTGTTTGCTTAAACAAAATTCAAATCCCATTACTCACAGACACTAAACTGCTGGTTTAACCATAAACACAGTGTATGTAATTTAATGTACAGATTTAGGATGCAAACCAGGGAAAATCTCCCCGCTCCAGGAAAATCCGAGGGCAGAGGGGTTAGAATGACCTTTCAGCCTATGAGAAACAGAAGCAAAAACTTTTCAATTTTCCTTTCCAAAACCAATTTTTAAACTGTACAAAAACCTGAGGAGAATTCATTGTTCTCGGGGCTTTTCCACCTCAAGCACCAAAGCCCTAAAGCTCCTTAATCCCTTTTTTTAATTTACAGCAGTTCACCAAAACCACTCCAGACTCCCAGATATGTT
Source organism: Oreocharis arfaki (assembly GCA_013398015.1). Taxonomy (NCBI): domain Eukaryota; kingdom Metazoa; phylum Chordata; class Aves; order Passeriformes; family Paramythiidae; genus Oreocharis; species Oreocharis arfaki. The sequence continues at coordinate 108,828 of VZRR01013712.1, forward strand.
ATTATTTAATATATATGAGTCTTGGTGGAAAACCCCCAGCCAGGTGCACTGTGCTGCAAAAGTTAAGCCAGGCTTAACTCCCAGCTCAAGCCAGGGGGAAAACCCACCATCAAAGCCATCTCTGCTGACCAGGAGCGGGATGAAAACGAGGCAGTAGTGAGGTTATAAAAGGAGGGGAGAGAGAAACACCAGAGCACATTTGCATTTATTAACCACCTGCAAAAAGCAGCTGGTACCACAGGCAGCTGATGGATGAGGCCAAAAACCTGTGGATTTCTGTAATGTTTAAATAATTCCCATTTCTGAAAGGGTTTTCTTGTGCCAACACGTAACACTGACACCGCGCCCTGCAGGGAAGCACTGGGGTGGCTTATGGGGAAGAATTTGTTCCCTTCCCATTTAAAAACTATACAAACATCTTCCAGAAGTCTCCTGGCAGAAAAAGATGTCAACGAGATCCTGACACTGCTTCCAGAGCAGTGTCATGCTTCCTGAAGTTGTGATGTGATGCATTCGGATGGGGAAATAGATGGATTTCAGAAGGTCTTGGCCAAGCTTTTTTAGCTCTGGCCTTTGCAATTGTACCCCAAAACCAGCACTGTAACGGGGCTCTGTAGATGCCACATCACCCTCCCAGGAGAAAAATATATTTAGGATCTAAAACCATCAAAATGCAGAGGGAATTATAGGGAAAAAATGGATGAATTGGTTAAAATGCATCACCAAGGCTGAGCATCACCTCCACACCACTCAGAGCCCTTCTGCGGCTGCTGCCCCCAGCCATGGTCACACCACCATAGGGAGAGAATCCACCCTGAATTTGTTGTAGGAAAAACTCTGGTTTAGGAAATAATTGTGCCCCTTAGATGAAGGAGAGATGCAGGAGAAGGGGCAAGGAGGACTGGAGCTTATTGTCCCCTTTCAGGAGGAGAAGGGCTGCTCTGCTAATCCAGCTCTTGCAGGGTGTGTGCAGACACTGGGACCCAGCAGTGCTTACACCACCCTCTCCCCACCAAAATCCTGCACACAAGAGGGTATTTTTGGCATAAATCCAGCCCAGATTCCTTCCCGAGCAGCAATACCCTTGCAAACTGCTGCTCTTCCATCTTCATTTTATGTCCCCTAATTAGAAGCCGGTGTTGGCTGAAGGAGAAATAATGAGCTCCAAAGGATGGCCAGGGACAATTAGAAACCATCCAGTGCAACAGATAAAAATCAGTCCCACTCCTTTCCCCGAGATAAGGCAACGCTGGATCCAAGAGGACACGTTTCACTAAGCCAAATTTTTACTGAACTGTGAGCCAGTTCACACAACTCCTCGAGATGCAGCAGGGATAACCCCTCTGCAAACGATGCTGCAAGTCACCAGCTCTTTGAAACCACCCCAGATACCGTGGGGACCAGACTGAGATGGTTTAAGGGCTCTTAGCACTGGCCTAACTTTAGGCCTGCTTTCTAGCTGTAACAGACACTGATGATAATGTGGTTTCTTGCAAACCCTTTTAGCTGTTTCCATCAGCCCTAAAAACAGTGTGAGTCTTGGGATTGGCACCTGTCAGGTGTGCACACCCCTCTCCTCCCTCTTCTACTCTGTAATCCCTCAGGAGATTAATAAATACCCATATTTATTATATGTATTAATAATATTTATTAATGCTGCTGCTTGTGGTCACGTCCTCAGTTTCTTGAAATAAGAGGATGTAGCTAATTATTTTCAAAGCATCAGTTTATTGTAAGTCCTGACCTGAATTTGACCATCCTGTGCGCTTTTAAGATGGTCCAAGGTGAACCCAGGGCTGCTCCTGCTAAAATAAATGGTCCACGTGGGCTTTAACTTCAGCAGAAGAAAACCAAGTGTGAGTTTATCACCTTACACTCAAGCCTCCTTTTCTTTTACTACAAAAATATTAAGCTTTAATTTAAAAAGGAAATCTAAAATGTTATTCTGGGGCAAGATAAGCTCCCAGGAGGTGGGTGGGCACGGCTGCCTTTCTGAGTGCTGCGAGCTGGGCAAACAAAGAAGGGAAACCATGGCTCCAAAAGGCATCCCACGCTGGCACACGGATTCCCTATGGCTTGTAAGCGTGTCCCACTTCTGGTTCAGAAGGTTTTCCTGCCCTTTAGGCACTGCAAGAGTCTACACAGGCACTGCCTGGTCCAGCTCCTTCCAAACAGGTGTCAGGTGGGACAGGGGTTGGAGCAGATCATGGTTTTCCCCGGGATAAGCAGGTTGGTGTCGCCTCTTTGCTCGGCCACCACGGCTCTGAGCAGACAGGGCTGTGCTCAGCCCACACCAGACCAGGTTTCCTTGTAAGAAACCTCTCCATGACCTAGAGACTGGGACCAAGCTCAGGGTAATATTCCCAGAGGATGGAGAAGCAGTGATGGCAACGAGGCAGGAGCATCCCTGTGGGACCACCCCCTCCTCGGGCAAATCTGGCTTCATCCCAGACCCAGCCCTGGCTGGGCTGGCAGGCACGACAACACACTTACAGAAAATCTGAGGCTGCAAGTGCTCTCACCCCGTGAAGCCCTGAGTTTGGGATTTCTTTTTCCCCCTCCTCTCTTCCTTTTTGAAGTGGTGCTGCCTATTTTGGGAGGCAAGGGCTGATTTCAAGAGGGTTTTTGTTCGCTGAGGACCATGTGGAACAGCGTCAGACGTTTGTGTTGTGGTTTCTCAGGGTTTTGGGCCAATTTTTTTCAGCCTGAGAAGGGAAAAGCCACCCATTCCTGTAATTAGAGCTGAGGAATTGGGCTTTGCAGGCAGACCTTCCTCCACACAGCGTGGGACGGCTGACGAGGCACTCGCTCTCCCTCTGCCCTTCATGAAATCTGGCCCAAAGTGTTGCAGAAGTCCATGACAGGACACAAATGTGACAGTTTCCAGCAAGAGTCAGACCCACCACTGAGAGTGTTCAGAATGTCTCCAGTCCCCACCAGGTCCCTGACACCCAAAGGACCAGCACAGGGTCCCTACATCAGGTTACAATTCCAAATAACACCTTCCCCATGCCTGGAGAAAGGAAAAAGCACTGCAAGGTGCATGCTGAACTCTTTGGGAGCTTTTTTGGTTGTTTTAGTCTAAAAATGGCACTTCTTGGCTGCAAAGCTGTTTATGGTGCATCCTCAGGCAGCATCTGATCACATACAGCTCCTTTCCTGGTCTTTTGGTACCTGGAACAGCAGCCTGACCCCAAAAAGTGGGGATGTTTTGAAACCCCACAACCTTTTTGTGCAGCCTGGAAGCTCCCCCATGGAGAGAGAACACTGAGCAGCCCCCTCACAAAGCAAACCCCAAGTTCAGCTCAGTCCTCCCCTCTGCCTCCTCCTTGCTATCCCAGTCACGACACATCCTCTCCTCCAGGAAGGATTCCCCGTGCTGGCAGACCAATGCCCAGGGCTTTTCCAGCGTTTCTTTGCTGAGAACCCTTGGAAAGAGCTGCCACTGGGTCACACTGCCCAGCTGGCACCCAGCCTCCTTCCTGGGCTCCTCATTCACCCGCTCCCCACGCTGCCCCAGGCAGCTCCAGCACGGCCAGAGCAGAACCTGATGGAACATTTTTCAGCTCAACATCCCCTAACCCTTGGAGCCTTTTCTTTGTGCCTTTTTTTTTTTCCCTTTAATCTCCCTGTGTGAGATTCTGTGGTTGTGACTTTAACTGTGTTTGTAGGAGTTGGACAATCCATGCCCTGGCCTCTGAACCAGGGGCTGATATAATCCATGAAGGGGTGAAACTGAGGGTCCTGAATGCAAGAAGCCACTGGGTTTTATGGAAAATGGTGGTATTAGGAAATTATTGGTATTAACTCCTGCATTAGGAAAAAAACCCCATACAAGCAGAAGTGCTGCCTCGAGCAGAGAAATAGGAAGAAGCACAGGCTGCAGAAAAGACTGTCAAGCAAACTTTTTAAAAGAAATGACGTTTTTAAACACAGTTTCCTGTTCAAGAAACTGGACAGAGAAACAATAACCCGTTTGTTGCTGCTCTCTCCGAGCAGTGCATGTGAGGCCCCATCCAGGCTCAGCGGGGAAGGAACCCTCTCAGGGGGGTTTTGAAATTCCCTGCATGGCACAAACACACGTGGACTCGCTGTGTGGCTCCAACAGGAATTGCTGTGACTGTTATTTACTCATTTGTGTGGCAGCAGGAGTGGGGCTGCATCTAAAGATGTGTAAATTCAGACCTTGGTGGCTCCAGCAATCCGACGGGATGCATTTCTGGAAGGAAGCCCAGCTCGTCTCACCAAACAGCAGGAGCTCAGGAGCTGCTTTCAAGCTCCTTCATGGAATCCTGGGATGGTTTGGGTTGGGAGGGACCTTAAAGAACATCCAGTTCCACCCCCTGCCATGGGCAGGGGCACCTTCCACTATCCCAGGCTGCTCCAAGCTTCTCTGGGCAACCTGTGCCAGGGCCTCACCACCCTCACAGGCAAGAATTTCTTCTTAAAATTAATCTAAATCTCCCCTCTTTTAATTTAAAACCTCTCCCCCTTGTTCTGTCACTATCAGCCCACGTAACAAGTCCCCTTCCCTCTTCTTTATGAGCTTCTAAGTACTGAAAGGTCCTTGCTTCCCACTAGAGCATTCAGACAGAATAGATGGGAATCCAACCAGGATTTAACTCGCAATGGAATGGTGGCTCAGGGAGCTGGGAATGGGTGGGGATGGAGGATTAGGGGTAGGTTACAAGGAGATGCTGCCCTAAGCCTGAGTCTCCTGGAGTAAACACAATGCCCCAATGTCCAGGCCAACAAATACATTTTTTCTCCTAACTCTATACACAAACCACAGAAAATCAGTGTTTGTCCCTGGGGAATCCTGGTCCATTAACATCAAATGCTGCTGTGCTGAACCAAGCCTCCCTAATTATCCCAGAAAATAGCTTTTGCTATGGGCTCCTGGGAGAAGTTCCTCCCTTGCTCACGAATGAAGCCAGATAAACAGTGTTGGGATGCAAAAACTCTCCTTCCCAAAGTCCTTTTCCACCCAAAAGGGATGTCCAAGAACATTTCCTTTGCTCAAGCAGCAGCCAGGGCTCCCTACTGCCTCGATCCCTGGACTGAGGAGCATCTCCCTGCTGAGACTTCCAACAGCATCAGCTTCCACCACACGTTACACTCCAGATGGAGAAACCTCTCCACCACTTACAACCACCCCAAGAGGCCCACCTGGAAGATGTGCATCCTTTATACAGCAATACGCAACCTGTGGGAAACTGGGAGTGAGAAAGGAAGGGCCTTAAACCAGTCAAGTGGAAGGGGTGAATGTGAAACCTCTGGAATTGCCACAATAAACCGAGATCCAGTACTCCCTAGACTCATTAAAAACCTGAGGAGTGAGAGCAGGGAGGCAATGTGTCTTTAGCAGTGACAAAATACATGAGGACAACGAGTGTCTTACGTGACGTACGTCCCAGAGCCATCACCCAGACTGAAACAGGCCTGTAGCCTTTTCCATCCTTGCAGACTTATTTTGGATTTTCTCCTCCCTTGCCTCTTTTTAGCCACTTTCACTCATCCAAAATAAGCCACCTAGTTCCCCTCTCTCGTAGGCACCACGGCACAGATTTTGCAAGACAAATTCCTCAGCGTTTCAGCCTTCCTCTGGCCTCCACCTCTTGGGAACTCACAGGCCTCATCCTGAGCAGCTTCCCCTTCCATCTGGGCTGGCCATGTCTTATTCCTTCTCCTCCTTCTCTTCCAAAAGCATAAAATCTTACCAGCTCCAGGAGAAAAGAGAAGCCTGCTGGGTCTCTGAGGCCACCAAGGTGCAAATGCAGCACCCAGTTCCCCACAGGAGAAGATACAAAAGATGGTGCCCATCAGGGACACCCCACAACAGGGGGAATGGCTTCCCAGTGCCAGAGGGCAGGGTCAAAGTGGATATTGGGAAGAAATTCTTCCCTGTGAGGGTGGTGAGGCCCTGGCACAGGGTGCCCAGAGAGGCTGTGACTGCCTCTGGATCCCTGGAAGTGTCCAAGGCCAGGCTGGACAGGGTTTGGAGCAACCTGGGATAGCGGAAGGTGTCCCTGCACATGGCAGCAGGTGGAGCTGGATGTTCTTTAAGGTCCCTTCCAACACAAATCAGCCTGGAATTCTATAATTCTATGACTCCCAAACCCTGAGCCCTGCAATGCTCCCCAACAATCCCCAGCCACGGCTGGTATCATAAACCAAGTATTAATTCTTTCCCATTACTGCTCCAAATTAACTCAGCTCAGCTTTCCACCTCCTCTACATACTGACAGCAGATGCATCCTAAAAATCTGCCTTCATCATCCTCCAAAACATTCCTGATTGCTCAGATATTGCCTCGCATTCGAGTTATGACACAGATCCCTGTGCCAGCTAACACGAGACCGCATTGCTCAGCAAACAGGGGGGGACTATGGTTACAAGAAAACATCAAACGCAGAACAACCAGCCTCAAATAAAATTGCATAACGGATGGGAACAGCAAAACTTGAGGGGAAAATAAAACAAAATTTAAAAAAAAAAAAAACCAAACAGCTTCAAGGCTGCCAAAACTGAGCCATTGATTACAGTGCACTTGATCCATTTGCATGCAGAGAGCTTTGCTTTGGAGCTGAGATGGAAACAGTCTTAATATAGCTGGAGAGAAAATATCCTCCTTGCACTCTCCTAACTGCACTTTGATAGGAAGCAGCCACAGAGCAGATGGTGCCTATATATAATCACCAGACCTATTATCCCAGCCTCTTTTAGTAATTTGAAGGATGTGATAACCACAAGGAGAGCAGCAAATATTCCCCCTCCCTCCCTCCCTTTCCCTGCTAATTAAAATATCCAAAAAAAAAAAGAAAAAAAAAAGAAAAAAAAAAGGGGGAGGAAGCTATAATTATGGTAACAAATAAAAGAATTTCCAAATGAAGTAAATAACTATTTTGTGCACTGCTCCTTTAAACCAGAAGTCAAAAGTTAATTAAACAGCAGCGTGTTACTGAGTCAGGAGAACCCAGCAAGTCCCAGTGCAGTGGGGAAGGAGACCGGAGTCGCTCCAGATGAATCCAAACCACAGCACTCCCACCCCTCCTCTGTGCCCTCCTGCCATTCCTCTGCAGATGCTGTGTGATGGTGGGGGAAAGGAGAGCTCATCTCTTTCCATTCCTTTGCTTGCCAAAGTTGCACGGACTCATAGGATGGGCAATGGGAAGGGGATTCTCTCCAGGGGTTTCTTGCCCCATGAAGATGCTCAGGAAAACACCACAAGTGTGATTTTAGTGATGCTCTGAGGGAAGGCTGGGGAATGGTGGTGTTGGGATGAGGTCACGGAGAAGCAGGAAAGGTTTGAGGAGGGAATTACTCACGAGGCCCTTAACAGACGTAAGTTAATAGTGGAGGTGCCGAGGAACATCCCTGGCTCCCAGATGGAGGCCTTGGTCCCCTGCTGATGGCTCCAGGGGTGATGCAAAGTGCAGATAGGAACCCACAGGTGCTCATGGGGTGATGGGAAAAGCAAAGCTTCCCTGGGGAGAGCACCAAGCTCCCATGCACTGAGTAACCACAGCTTGCTGTGGTCTGTGCCTGTATCCGACAGACACCAGGGCGGCTGGAGAAATACACCCAGGTCTGGAGGGTCCATCCATCACCAAACCTCCCAGAGGGAGGAGACTGCCGAGGGGTCTGAGAGAATTCCTGGGGCTGTCTGACTTTGCTCCACAACCCAGAGAGCATCAATCAGCTGCCCTGGCGGCTTCTGCGCCACTTCCAGGTCAGAAACACCATTCATTGGCGACAGGAATCCCAGGGACTGTAGGATACACACAAAACCACTGCTGCTGCTTCCTAACATCCACCCCTGAGACACCCAGACTGCTGCAAGGAAAGGGGAGGTGGTGTCAGAGCCACAAACTTCAATCTCCCCCCATCCCAAGTTGCACATCAAGGATAGTGTCCTACCCTCCCATCAAGGGACAGGCAACACATCAACAGCAAAACCAGGGCAGGCATTCCCCGCCCCGAGCGCCTACAGTCGGTGATTGCACCAGGATTTCACAAGCTGAGAGGGTGGGAACATCCCCGGGTGCTGCTGGAATAGAGACTCCCACATTAGGTGGCCTCATTCCAGCCAGGAAGCTGCAGAGCCATGGCTCTGTGAGTAGGGTATGTGAATTTGGGAGCAGTGCTCTGTAAGAGCACAGAATCACAGAAAACGCAGAGTTGGAAGGGACCCATCAGATTCTAGTCCAACTCCTGGCCTTGCACAGGACACCTCGTGAACAGTGTGCCTGAGAGTGTTCAAACACTCCTTGACCTCTGTCAGGCTTGGGGCTGTGAACACTTTCCTGGGAAGCCTATTCCAGTGCCCAGCCACCCTCCAGGGGAACAACCTCTTCCTGATATCCAACCTAAACCTCACCTGACTCAGCTTCAGGCAGTTCCCACGTGTGAGTACAGACCAAACCTTGCATAAAGCAGGTCTGGAGGAAGGAACAGTGTGATCCCAGAGGACACATGTGTGACATGCCCACTTTGGGGACAGCCACATGTCTCTGGCTGGCACCCAGTGCTCCCTCTCCTCCTCCTCATCCGTGCAGACCAACCACCACCTGCTCCATGGCTTACCCAACACAGGGCTGTTTGCAAGGGCTAAGGCAGCCCAGAGCAGACAGATTATTTAAGTGCCTGGAGGCTTCATTTGGTGTCAGGAGGGCTGATTTAGGAGCACTCACACGTATCTGTACCAACGAGGTGCCATCCACACATGGTTATGAGTCACCCATGGTATCACCCAGTGCAAGTCACTGCTGAGCCCAGCCTCGAGGTCTGCTCTCCTCTCCTTTTGGAGACCCTTCTGCCTTCTGGTGACACCTCTGCCTCCAACTATTGGGGCTGATGAGGGGTCAAGCAGAGGGACAACCACAAGATGCATCCCACTGCCCATGTGAAAACCCACTTGCCAGAGCACACCCATGGGAAACGCATTCTCTTCCCTGCCTGCTCACTCTGCTTGGCAAGCAGGGATCCCTCACCTGCTCCACACCCTGCTACAGCAGGATCAGCACATCCCAAAAGCTGCAGGCTGCATATATTCCCCGTGTTGTCACTCATTCCCACATGAGAGCAGAGCAGGCATGGCAGGGAGGACCCTGCTCTGTCTCTGTGCTGTCTGATGCCTCAGGGAACATCATCTCTACCTTGCTAACCTCCTCCCCACAGAGCCATCTGCATCCCCCCAGAGCTATCCATATGCTCCCTGAGCCACCCACAACCTGCCATTTCCCAACCAATCCCCCTTGAGCCATCCCTATCTCCCAGAGCCACCTGCATGCCCTGAGAGCCAACAGCTGCTGCTAAGAAACTTCTGCCCCATGGCTGCACAGATGGGCATCCCTACGAGCAAAGCTACCTGTGGTCTGCAAGTCCTGGATGAACAAAACAGGAGAATCACCCTCCCAGATGTCCTTAGTGTTCTCCAGTGGTTGATGGGTTACTCTAAGTCACCCTGTGAATCTGTCCTTTCTTCCTTTCCAGTGCAGGTTATGATGTCTGGAAGATGACAGGTAGGCTGATGAGCTTGGGTGTCAGTCTGTACACCCTGTGGAGACCACTGAAGGTGGGACCTCAGCATCACATTGACCTTTGTTGGTCAACCAAAGACAGAGTGAGAAAAGAGACCCTTTGAGAGCAAAGAAGTGAAGGGAATGTGCCAAAACAGGCTTACAAGGGAGGATCCAAATGGGCTGGGGCAGATAAACCGAAGTTTCACGGTTAGAACAGGAAGGGATGTTGGCTATAAAACACAATGAAGAGCAGTAGCAGATCTTCCCCAGCATGGCTGACACCCCAAAAGGACATCGCTCATGTTCTCCACCACCCCTTCCATCTCCAGTGCTTGATGGCCTCCAGGCTGAGGGTGGGTGACCACTCATCCCACTGGCTGAGAGATGGTCTGCAGAGCTGTGGACTGTGTCTCCTAGGGACAAAGTGCTTTGAATTTATAGAGGGGACAGAAAATCTGTGTCTGCTGCTCAGATTATGGATGGACTTGATGATCCTAAAGATCTTTCCCAACCTAAGTGATTCCATGATTCTGTGTTGTTCTCACTCACAGTCCTGTTTGCTGCTGTACTTATGCACACAGATTTCAGAAAGTAACTCTGCTCACACCTGATCTTCTCGAACAACAATTCTAATTTCAAGCTACAGGATTAGCAAGATTTTGTAGCACTGGGAACCCGACAAAGGGGGAGACTTCTGAAAGTCTTCTCTGCCCGCTGTGTGTGACACTAGAGGGCACGAGCAAGACAACAAATGTCCTTGTCTGCTACCATTGAGAAGCTCAAGTGCAATAAAGGCCAACAAGCTTTTCTCAGTCTATCAGTAAAAGAGAAGAAAAGCAGACGTGAGAGGTGTCCCCAGCTGGCAGGATGAGTGCCAGAGCACCAAGTCTCAGCAAGGCCAACTGAGGAACAATTTTCTGAAGGCAATTCCCGAAGCTAACCCACCCCCGGCAAGAACAGGACATTTGTTTGCTTCACTGCTGTAACCTCATCAAGACTTTTTCATTTCCTCATGGCGTGCTCTGCTGAGTTTGCATGGGAGGAAATGTGTCTCCCTGTGTAAGGCAAACACGGGCTGAGGACACCCAACGTGCTCCCTTCAGGTGTTGTTGAAATCTACACCAAGAAGAACAACTTGCAAGCTGCCCATCAACCCAACACAGATCAGGGTGGTCCTGTGAGTTAAAACATGCAGTTATTCCATTACCCAGCTCAGTTTGATGGCAACAGGACTGTCTCCAGTCCTGTCTCCAGCGGTAAGCTGTGAGCTGTTGCACAGCAGGGCAGGGGAGGGAGAGTCAGGAAACCCACACTCCATTCATGGCAGGTGCTTTCTTGGTGTTGTTTGTTCCACCTCAGTTCCCTGGTGACTTGGGGAGAGCTCCAGCACGTTTATCTGCCCTCTCCTTGGGGATTCCATCAAGGCAGCAAATGTTGGCAAAACCCTGCAAGCCATGTCACACACACACGTTCTGACACACAGTCCAGCAGCTACAGATCTGCCAGCAGGGCAGGATCACAGAAACACAGAATTGTTCACGTTGGAAGGGACCTTAGAGATCATCTTATTCCACCCCCTTGCCATGGGCAGGGACACCTTCCATCAGACTAGGTTGCTCCAAACCCCGTCCAACCTGGCTTTGGACACTTCCAGGGCTGGGGTAGCCACAGCTTCTCAGGGCAACCAGGGCCTCCTCACCCTCAGGGAAGAATTTCTTCCCAATATCCAATTCAACCCCACCCTCTGTCAGTTTGAACCTGGGCTGGGGTGCATGGAAGGAAGAACCCTGATTTACTTCAGCTCTAGGACAAGATGGAGATTTTTCTTTTTCAGGACAAGAAATTTGTACAGGTGAGTATTTCTCCTCCCTTGCTCTGCCTGCTCTCCTTCTCTTTCTCCTTGCAGACAAGCACCACCAGTTTTCTGGCAGAGACTCCCATGGGAAGGGTGTAGCAGGCCTGAGCACCTGGAATCTCTCCCACTTGTGCAGGAGCAGAAGGGTGGCCCCAGAACGGCAAAAGCTCTGCGGGTCCAAGGACCTCTCTGTTCCCTCACAGGGGAACCCAGGCAGTGCAGTGACACTGAAACACCAAAGAGTCCAACATCCCCCCAGTATGAACACAAGGCCTGGGATTCCTGCTCTGCAGGATGTTCCCTAGCAAGGTCTCTGACTGCATCTATCCATCACTGACCTGTGACTTTATGGTCCAAACGAGACCAGCGTACCTGCACTCCTCCTCCTCAGCACATCTTACAACAGACCCTCCTTTGCCTCTGCACAGATTCCCTTCCAAGAGGGTGGAAAACACAGGGCTAAGCTGTGCTTCCATTTGACAACAAACCCTGTCATGCCAACAGACTGTACTCGGGTGGAGCCAGTTACAGGGGTAGGGAAGGAGCTGGAGCCCCCACGCAAGAAGCTGTTGGCAGCTTTGCAAACAAGCTGCTTTCCTCTGTCCTTTCAGACCTTCCAGGCCATGTCTCAGCCACAGAGGTGTTGTGCAACCCCAACATTTTGCAACTGCTGCCTGACCTGGCCAGAGAGCCACGACTCTGGGCTTCACCCTGTCCCCCATGCTGGAGCAGCTCCAGCATCCTCCCTGCCTGTGCTTCTGAGCCCATGCCAAGGCTGCCGGTACTCCTAAAGCTTGGTTTAAAGTTGCATCTCAAGCTTTGCAGGAATGGCTGAGAAAGCAGTGATGCTGTGGATGGGAAGGAGCACATGAACAACACAGAATGGTTTGGGTTGGAAGGAGTCTTAAAGCACATCTGGTTCCACTCCCCTGCCATGGGCAAGGACACCTTGCATTAGACCAGACTGAAGACTCATCCAGCCTGGCCCTGAACACTTCCAAAGATGAGACAGACACAGCTTCTCTGGGCCAACTTCCATTGTTTTGGGTGAGTCCATATCCTCGGATCATTCCAGACCCAAATTCATCACTTAGGACACTGGCCCCACTCCTGGAGCACCATTTCTGTGGTAAATCCAGAGTGACTCCTTCAGACCACTCCAGACTTGCCCTCAGCAACATCTCCTCAAGCCTTGGCTAAACCTTGGCTAACCCCTGTCAGTGCTGTTATGGGAGAGCTGGAGATGAACCAAACCTCAGAGCCAGGGTCTAGGTTGAGTCAAAGTCAAGGACAGCACAAAGCAAAACATCACATGAGCTTCAGCCACCCATGTTTAAGCCCTGTGCTGTGATGGCATTAAACCTAATTGTGCCACAGCACCAGAAGAACGTAGCTCAGGCAAGTACACCACATTACTGCTCTGGGAAAGACTTTGCCCCATTTTGGTGTCAGGAACAGGCAGTGCCTTTGCAGAGATGGGTCAGGGAAGGCTGTGCCCTGGAGGGTGTTGCTGGATTAAAGCCTCTGCACAGACAAACACCTCTGAGTAAGAGGGAGAACTTAAAACTAATAACAACACTAAAACCTAAACAAACACTATGGGGTTGAGGGCTTTGCTTTGGAATAAAAGATTAATAAACATATCGATTGAGTCAAGGGGCTGGGACAAAGGCTGGCAGCCGTGTTTATTTTTTAGCATCTATCTGTGGACTTACCAGGCTTGTGCCCAAGCCAAATATTGTGTTAAGGAAGTTTATGAACTAACACACAAAGTGTGGTTGGGTCACCTCCAGCTCAGCCCACGGTTGTCTGAGCAGGGTGCCACCAAAATATGTCTGCAGGAGTTACAACAGCTTAACACGTGGGACTGAACTATCACTAGCAGGGGATGATGCAGCCAAGAGAGTGGCAGAGATTGAGGAGGGATTCAAGCAAAAGACTGGGTAAAGAGCAGGGCTGTTGGCAGACCCACAGGTGCTCCTGTCCCAATGCTGCTGCACACACCTAATTCTGGGAGAATTTAGGAAAAACCACAGCAGTGCAGCAGCTCGGGCACTGCTGCATAGTTTGGCTGCTGCCTCAGTTTTGGTATCTTGTGCCAATACAATGGGCAAGGGGTGGGTCAATGCTGCTTCTGAGAGCTAAGTCTGAGCACAGAAAGGCTCAAAGAAACACCGTGGGGTCTGTGGAAAGAGTCCTTCAAGACCTAACACATCTTGCAGAGCTCCAGCCACCATCAGTGGCTAACCTGCTGCACCCACCACACCTCCCTGCTTCCAGATCCTGACATGAGGAACCAGACTCCTTCTGAAGCCTCTCTTCCCACTGCCTCCGTGGTATGAAAAGCCTCTGAACCACCAGGCCTGAAAAAACCACATGGAAAACCCCCCCAAAATAATCCTTGGAGAGGTTTAACAGACCAACTGCAAGTAAATTCATGGGGTTTTTCTCACCCTGCCTCCTTGTTAGACCTTTTCCATGCAGCTCAGTCACCCTGGAACAGCTCCACAGGGCAGGGACTGGCTCTCAGAGCAGCTGAATATCACACAATCCCATAGCAGCAGGAGCTGTGGGGTTCAGAGACAGGGGACTGGATGGGAACGATGGTTTAGCGTCTGTGGAGAAGCTGAAACCCTTCTGCTAAATCCCCACATGCCTGCAGGGATGGACACGGGAGAGGCAGGGACCAGGGTGCTACAGCAATAAACCCAAAGCTGTGTTTTGTATTGCTGTTGATTTGAAGCACCACTTAAAAAAACAAGCAATTCTTACAGGAGAGGGAAAAGCCCAGAAGCCTTAAGTGACCATTTTAAAGCTTTTAGCTATTTAATTGTGGCTTTCCGCACGCTGATAGAGAAACCAGGGCTGCTGCCACAAGAAGCCTCTCCTCCCCAAACTGCTCTCTGCATCCCTGATTTCCAGAAGATGCTGATAAAGCATCTTGGAGAGACCTTCTGAATAACATAAAGTGAAGGAGGACATGCAGCCCTGGAGGTGGGATGGTGGCAGTCATCCAAAGGCATGACAGCCCTCCACAGGGTGAGCGGGTGGGCAGGGGAGCTTCTGAATCCCACTGAGAAGATGCCTTGATCCTGCTCTCCCAAGGAAGGCTCACAGGCATCAATGGTTGCTTTGAACACCAGTTACAGCTGCACTACAGCTTCACACCCAACATGTGATAAATCTCCAGTCAGAGAGCTCTGCAGCATCCCTGCGTGCCCAAGCCTTGGGTTGGGCTCTGCACTGTCCTTCAAAGCCTGGCAAGGTCTCCATGGGGGAAGAACCACACAACTCTCCTGGAAAACACTGAGGACCGTCCATCTGAACTCCTCAATCACCATCAGCCTCACACCTCTGCACTGAAAATACAAGGGAATGTTTTCATTTACCCTGAAGCTGGTGGATTCCATTCCTGCTTCCAAAACTTATGCCTGCACTTGGGGTCCCAATCCCATTTCCTCCCAGTAAGTCCTCAGCACACTTTTGGACTTGACTCAAGTCCTCCAGCTCACTTCTGGGCATGAAGCATCAGCTTTCCACTTGCTTTAGGCACTCCTGAAACATGAACTGCAGATCTACACAGAGCTACATGAAATACAAGGGGTTCCCTTTGATAATGCATATTTTTTTGCTCTACCTTTTTCTTACTCTTTGCTGGTTTTCCCTCCTCTCCCGGTCCCAGGTCTTTAAAACCCCACAGGACCAGAAGAAAAAAACCCAACAAGGCAAGCAGGAAATAAAAAAAGGAGGTGAGGAAAGGGAAAAAAAAAAAAAGAAAAAAAAAAGGACTTTTCTATGGCCCACATGAGTTTAGCCCCTCTGCTAACCACGGCAAAGCAACAATTCCTAGCGGGACGAGGGGCCTGCCCCCAGAGCCTCCCGTGGGTACTTACTGGTGCTTGTGCTAGTGCCGATGGTGTTGATGGTGGTGGGGACGGAGGAGGAGGAGTAGAGGGGCAGGTGGCCGTTCTCGCAGGCCAGGCTTTTGTCCTGCCAGCTGGAGGCGCTGACGCTGATGCCGGAGTCCCGAGAGTTCTGCCACCCGTTGAGTTTGTCGTCCGAGTTCTGTCTTTGGTGATAGTAGTGCGCCTGCCCGTAGTCCACCGAGTCCGAGCGGCCCCGGCCCTGCCCGCCGAAGCCCCCCGACGTGCGGTCCTCCAGGTGGTTGAGCCACATGGCCAGGGCGCTCCTGTCCTCCAGGGAGGTGGCGGGGTGTATCAGGGCGTAGGACAGCAGCTGCCTGCTCTCCTCGATGTGCTGGTTGTGCTCGATCGAGTGCGCCAGGATTTTGGGCAAGAGTTTCATGTACTCGACTTTCGCCTCGATGTTGCCGGGCTTCAGTAAAGGCAGGTGGGTTAACAAGAGGGAGATCACTTTATCCTTGGATTCCTGCTGCCACTGGTTGATGATTCCTGTTGAAGGAATAGGGTGGGGGGGAAAAAAAAAGAAGATAATTGAGAAATTGTAAAACGGAGCTAACGAAGAAATAACCAGGCCCTGGCAGGGTAAATACAGCATGCCAAAGGGATTTCCACACGCGTGGTGCCACAGCGTGAGCACCTCCCTGGCAAGGGGGTCACCACCCTCCAAAAACCATGGTCAAGGCAAAGTGCGCCAAACTGGATGCCAAAAGTTACCAGATGCCCCTGAAAATCACTGAAAAAGCCAAACTACACCCAACTCAACTCTACTGTTGTTTTTATTTTAATCAAAATCACAGTTTGGCCCAAATTTTCCACATTGTTGCAGGTTACAGAAAACACTGCACAAAAGCACTCAGCAGATAAAGATAACCTTTCAAAAGAACTGGCTGGGAAATTGAAAAGGTCACGATTCAAAGGAGGTAACACAGGTGAGAGCCACAGAGGGAAGAAGCTTTCCATCAGGAACACAATCATCCAAGCAGGGTGTTGGTGCATCCACCAGCCTCAAAGGTAAGGAGGGAAGGGCTCAGCTGAAGCAGCCCCAGAGCTCCTGCTCCTCTGTTAGATCACAGCAAACAGGAGAGATTTTAGAAGACCAGGGGGAAAAAAAAGCAAACCTAGGGGGTTAGATTTAAATACGCAGAAGGAAAAGTCAGGGAATTACAAACTGGTCACTTAACTCAAACTCCTGGAAAACTGATGGAACAAATAATGAAACAACCTATTTGTAAGCACTTAGGAGATAACAAGATGATAAGTGACTGCCGACACCCATTTGTCAAGAGCAATTTAATTTCCTTCTGCGACAGAGCAACTGGCCTGTGAATAGCTGGAGGAACAGGCAGTGCTGTATATCTTGATATTCATTAGGTGCTGCTGCACATGGCTCCCTCAGCAGCACAGCAGAGAGAAACTGCTCTAATGTGCGTACACAACTCATCTGAAAACCACATGGAGGGAGCTGGGGGTGCTGATTCACCCCCAGGAGGATGTGCTGGGCAAGGAGACCTGTCCTGGCCCTGACATCACCCAGCACGTCATTGGTGATAAGGGTGATGTGATAAACGTGCTCAGCGTGCAGGTATCACGCTAAGAGAAAGGAAAACACTCCAGGAAACTGGGTTAGAAGTCAAACGATGTTGAGGACTTGAAGGGGTGGCATGAAGCTGTGTCGGGGAAGGTTTAGGCTGGAGATAAGGAAAGGGTTCTTCCCCCAGAGGGTGCTGGGCACTGAACAGGCTCCCCTGGGAATGGTCACAGCACCAGCCTGCCAGAGTTCCAGGAGCATTTGGACAACGCTCTCAGGCACAGGGTGGGATTTTTGGGGTGCCTTTGCAGGGTCAGGAGTTGAACTTGATGATCCCTTGGGTCCTTTCCAAATCAGGATACTCTATGGTTCTACGAGACTTGGAGAGAAGATGTGAAAGAACATCTGCATTAACAGGAGCAAACATTAAATAGGTGCATGCAGGTGAGAACAAATGGCTCTGCAACACGAGGCAGGCAAGAGCCTGGCTTGGGAAGCACCCCATCAGTCAGATACCGCGTTGCACAGAAAAGCTGCACCAGCCAGCCCGACACCTGGCTGAGAGGTGAACACTGGCATGGGCAAGCTGCTCTCCACATCTGCTGCTGCCCAAGGAAATGGTGGAGTCACCACCTCCAGAGGGATTTAATAGCAGGGAGGATGTGGCACTTGGGGACATGGGTCAGTGGTGGCCTTGGCAGTGCTAGGGGATTGGTTAAACTCGATGATCTTGGAGGGCTTTTCCAACCTAAACAATTCTCTGATTCTGTGACTTGAACTGCAGCAAAGATGAATGAAATTGGACACGATGAAACTGCCGCAGGATGGCCTAGGACATTGTGAGATCTCCATCACCAGAGGTTTTTCTGAAGAGCTTACACAAACTCCAGACCAGGACAGCTCAGGATCTACCCAGACCAGCCAAGTGAAACTTCCCAGCCCCAGGGCAGTCTCTCCTCCAGTGCTGACCAAATCCCTCTGTAAAGCCTTCAAACTTTCAGCCCCTGTCTTAGGCTGTGCTACAGGAGCCACAGCTGAGCCGTGTGGTGGAGAAGCACATCCTCCTGCCTGCTTTAAACACACTGCCCAAAACTTCATCAAGTAAAATGCTGAAAAAAAACCCCCCAAAGCTTCATGTCCTCCCTCCCTGTCTGCTGTCTCCAACCCATTCTGTACAGGGAGCTGCTTTAAATCATTGCTTATCCCTCTATCCTCCACGTGTTTTTGAGCTAGGGTAGCTGAACCCACACCACTGAAATGCAGATCCAGATCTGCATCTGCAGGATCATTCATCAGGTTTGCTCCTGGGAAGGCACAGGAGCAAATCAATATCCAGCTCAGGATATTCTGTAACCCAGGAACTGCACTCCACGATCCTTGAGGGTCCCCTCCACCTCAGGATATTCCATGATTCTGTATGACCCATGCTGCTGGCCAGCAGCTAACCCAACCCTCCCACCACCCCTGACCCAGAAGAGGGCAGTTAGAGCACCACCTTTTCCCAATCAGGACCAAACCCTGGACATCAGTTTCCCGACGCAAGTGCGGTGGTGAGCAGCACTCGCCCCTCCAGCTTCACCTTCCCAGTTCCAAGGCATGCAACTGTTTTAATAGGAAGCCACTAGATGGCTTGCTGGAAACGCTGGTGACTCTCCCTGGAACTTTCTGCACTGGTATTTACTTCTCCACAGACTTCCCCCTCCTCCAGAGCCACTTCCTGAGCCAGCCAACAGCGTGCCCGAGCCGTCCTGTGCCGAAAGGAGCAAGGGACACGACGTGGCACAGCTTCGGTGGAGAAGGAGCTGCAGTATTGCAGCAGAGGTGACTTTTGGTACTCTGGGTATGCTCCCGTGCCCATGGGAATGCTGAGAGGTTGTTTTGGTGCTAAAAAATGGGATTTGGGAAAGCAAAACTCAGCCTAAGTGATGCTGTAAAGGATACACGAGTGTAGAAGGACTCAAGGCCCACCAGAGCATATCCATATTTTCCATATGCAGATGTCCCTGCTCCAGGCAAGGCTTCCTGTTGGGATGAATCTGATTTATCTGTCCCCTCTCTCTTAGTCAGCTGCCTGGTGAGTTGAAAACGTGTCTTATTTTCTCCCATCCTCCTGCAGAGAGGGATCTCACACCCTGGTATTTTATCACTGCTCTCATGGTGGTTCAGCAGCACTTTCAGGCTGGCACAGCCAAACCCCAGCCTGGAACCAGCTGGGATTCTGTAGCAGCTCAGATAAACTGAGAAATCAAAGATCATTAAAAAAAGGCCTGCAACGCACTGCTCAAAGAAGTTGGTGCCACTTAAACATAGGAGCAAAATAAATGGAGAGGAAGCAGAGCCTGGTGTAAACTGGGTGCAGGAGAGGAGGAGGAGGATAATGATGAGGGAGGCAGGTGGCTGTGGCTGGACTCCTCCTTCTCACATGGGGGAGAGCTGAGCATGAAGGACCCCACTGGAGAAACACACGATGGTGCCAGAGCTGCTTCTTGGGAACTTTGCCTCGGACCTCCAAGAGATTTAAGGGTTTAAACCACAACCCCAGAAGATGGAGCACTGACCCAAAAGCCTGTGGCTGATGAAGGGCTGGGTGCCCTTCCCTGGCCCAGCCCAGGCAGGAGCTGCTCTCCTTCTCAGCCAGCAGCAGGATGTGCACAATTAAACAAAAATGGAAAATAATTAGATCTGAAAGAGGTTTGGCTCTCTCTGAGATGGGGCAGAAGGTCAGGCTTAATCCTATCTGCCAGAAAACAGAGGGATCTGGAGAGGGCAGCGCAGCAGAGGGAAAGCTGGAGCTGCCTGTGGGCAGGGGAGAGGGGCTGGCAACCCCCCAAAGCCCCTCTCCACCCTCTCCCTGAATACAGGGGCCCCCACTTCAGCCCTCCACCTGCTCCCACGCACTCCTGGCCATCCGGGATACCTCATGCTTTACTGCCAGAACAAGCACTGAGGGGCAGCTGGGATTAGGATGTGTTTTGGGATCCCACATCCCAGGCTCCTGACACAATACCTGGGGTGGGTTGCAGGTATTAATCACATGACTCCCTCATTAGCTCCCCTGGATTCAGGAGGAATCAAGAATGCTTCAGGAACGCCTGGTGCTTCCCATCACAAGGATTTCGCTGCTCTGTGGAATGTCACAACTACTAGCAAATCTGAGCATAGAGAGAGCCCCAAAGTTAGAATCTCCCCCCTTGCTGCCTTGAAACTCCCCAAAAATCTCTGTCCTGCCCACTGCTTCCACTGCATTGCCATCTCCTTTTGGAGATGAGCTAAGATAACAACTGACCAGCACTGTACTGGGAAGGGATGGGAGCTGCTGGTACCCCCCCAAAGCAGAAAATCCCAATTTTTATTATGGGACATTTTCTTGGATGAGAAGCTGAATGAAGGTGGGATGTGAAGTTGCCTTCTACTGTAGGAGTACTTAACTGACAGGATTTTGCTGCTAGACAGCCCAGCTGATGCATGTGCAGCATGCCTGTGGATAAATCCAGCTCCAAATATAGCCGGGTCCTGCTTCCAAGGCTGAAACCTGTGCTTGTGCTATGAATAGGACCAGCACCATCCCCAAAACTGGGGCTTTCTGGCTGGAAAAAGAGATGAAGTCCGTCAATTTATTAAGCTGTTAAGGGATTTCTCTGTCACAAATCTGCCTAATCACTGCTGGATCCCTGCAAACTGTTCATTGCCTCCGAGTCCAATGGTGATGGATCCACCTCTAACGTGGCACTGCACGAGGGACCTTCCTGCCTTTACCCTGCACCTGCCTCCTGAGGGATGAAGGGGTTATGTCAACCACACATGGTTATGATATCCTGGGAACAGCCACAGTTTTTTAAACATAAAGCCAGGCCAGATGGACAAAGGCAGGGATAGACACAGTCCCTGCAAAACACGAGTAGCACACTGGTGCCTGCATTCACAAACCCTGAAGGACCAAACTGCAGGGGTTTTAATTCTTGTTTTGATTTTTGCAAACAGACTTCTGGACCAGAGAATTCCAGTTTAAAAACACCACCCCTGCTGAGAGGGATGGCCAAGAGCAGCTGTCAGCAGGGGAAAAGAACGTTGTGGGTCTCACCAGGTGACACGTCTTCAAGGAACAACGGTAATGCCAAGTAACTCTCAAGCACTTGCAAGAACCCAAAAAACAACTAAATCCATCCAAGATAAAACACTGCATTTTGAAAGCAGAAACTGGGTTCTCCTCTCCTCTTCTCTCGCTCCTGTTGTGATATATAAGACTTACCACATTTCACAGTGAAGCACAACACAAGTGAAGTGTTCAGAGGAGGCCACAGAGATGCTCCAAGGGCTGGAGCCAGGTGGGGAGAGCTGGGGGTGTTCACCTGGAGAAGAGAAGGCTCCAGGGAGATCTCAGAGCCCCTTCCAAAGCCTAAAAGGGCTCCAGGAGAGCTGGAGAGGGACTGGGGACAAGGGATGGCGGGACAGGACACAGGGAATGGCTTCCCACTGCCAGAGGGCAGGGATAGATGGGATATTGAGAAGGAATTCTCTGTGAGGCTGAGGAGGCCTGGCACAGGTTTCCCAGAGAAGCTGTGACTGCCCCATCCCTGGAAGTGTCAAAGGCCAGGTTGGACAGGGCTTGGAGCAACCTGGGATAGTGGAAGGCATCCTTGCCTGAGGCAGGGGGTGGAACAAGGTTGTCTTCAAGGTCCCTTCCAATCCAAACCATTCCAGGTTTCCATGAATTTGCTGATCGTGATTTTGATGAAGTGAGTGAGATGAGTGATGTGTAACTTATGAAACAGACAACACCTTACCCTGAGCAACAAGGACAACAATTTAAAGACTAGAAGTGTTTTAAAAACTACCCAAGGATCTTCCAAGTGACAAAGAGGACATCCACACAGGAGGGTTGTTATCATTGCCCCTCAATGATAACTCACTGCACTTAAGGGCCCCAGTTGTCAGCAAATTGCCCTTAAATTACAGTTTTATTATGCCCTTGTTTTCAGTTTTCCATAAGAAGTTCTCAAAATCCCATTCAGACAATTTGCCCAAGCAAGAAATGACTAAGAGAGGGAATCATAGGACCGTTAAGGTTGGAAAAGACCTCTAAGATCATCGAGTCCAACCATTAACCAGATGCTCAAATCTGAAGGGCACCCTCCAAGCACCTTCCCAGCAGGGCTGAAACGAACTGCACTCTCAGATGTATTTGGGGAGAAAAATCAGGAATTTGTTCTAAAAGTTTGGACTGGGATCCTTGATCTTGTAAAGTGACATACTGCAGCATTAGGGATTGGAGGGAGGAACTGGGTGCTCCTGGATGGCAATCAAGCATTTCAAGGGATGGACAACACTGAGGTTTTCATGTCTCGGATGGCCAACAGCAAAAGAGAAATTCAGTCCATGGATTGGATTGCAGCTGGCAACTGCTTCCAGTGAGCCTGGAATCGGTGGCCACAGAGCAAGAGATGGCTATTTCTGGGTTTGCAGGAAGGTTTTTCAAGAGGCTTCCTCAGCAGCTCCCAGAAGAGGTTCCCATTGTTCGCCATTTCCTGGACTATGAATGCGACACTAAATCTGGGTGATGGGCAGAGCTATGTGGAGGGCACCCACTTTTTTTTGTCAGAGGCAGAAAAATCAGCTTCTGGACTCCTCCTGCTGTGCAAAGACCCAGCAGCACATCACCACC
Source organism: Oreocharis arfaki (assembly GCA_013398015.1). Classification (NCBI taxonomy): domain Eukaryota; kingdom Metazoa; phylum Chordata; class Aves; order Passeriformes; family Paramythiidae; genus Oreocharis; species Oreocharis arfaki. The sequence continues at coordinate 131,320 of VZRR01013712.1, forward strand.
CACCAGCTTCTCCACATATCCATGGGAGATGCCACACTTCCATCAAAATCCCCCAAATCTGTGGTAACCGAGGTCATCTCCAGTCAGCCCTGGGATCTCACACCTATTCCAGCTGCCTGGATGCCTTCACCAGGTCAAAAGGGGTCAAGAAACCTGACCCTGCATATGAACACAGCCCAACAACCTCTGCTTGGCCACAATATCATCTCCCAGTGAGTGACCATCATCAGACAAAGCTGAATTCTATGTCTGCTTGTTCCAGTTTCTCCCAAGCACTTCAGTTTGCCTTCAATTCCAGTTGAATTTATCTGGTTTTATGCTTGAATTCATCTGACTTCAGATTCTGAACTAGATGACCTTTAAGGTTCTTCCCAACCAGAACCATTCGAAGGTTCCTCCCAACCCAAACCATTCAGTGATTCTATGAGCGGGGTGGAGAAACCACACCCCACCTCACACAGGACAGCTTGCTGCAAAGGTAAAGCAGAAGAGCAAAAAAAAAATCAAGAGATTTCACCCACAAGTGTGAATTTGCACCGAGTATATCAACCAAGGGCAGGTTGCTGCCAGTCCCAGCCTTCCCACAACTGGGTTTACTGGTCTCATGAGATGGACCAGCTGCCCACCACCCATCACAAAAATCCACTCTCCAAGAGTACTGCAGACACAAACCTCTGCCCTGGCTCCTGCTGCAGCAGCTCGATCGAAGGTGAAGCACAAAGTGTTTCCAGCTGAAGGGATTTAAATTATTATTTGAAGTAATTAGCACCTGCACGTCGGCCCAGTCACAACACTTTGTTTGGGCGAATTTACATCATTCCCTTCGTAAATCAGCCTCGCTCAAAAGGCCAACGTTAAGGAAAACAAAGTGAGAACCCCGTTGGAAACACTCTGTACCCCATCCAGAGCACATCAATACCCTCGCTGTTAAACCTGGCAGCCTTCTCCCTCCACCACAGGCCAAATAATCAGAATTTCAGCATGTGCCTCCTCGTTACTGCAACCGACGCTAATTAAAAGCAAAAGCATCTCAACGATAAAGGTCACTGCAGACCTGCCAACTGCACCAGGCAGAGAGGCAGGCTGACATTGAAACGCCAGCGAACCTGAATCCTGCTCCTCATCTCCCCAAGATCGACGCAGAATCACAGCCAACACGGGGGAGAAGGCACCGGTGACGTTTCCGAGCACCTCAAATCCCACCAACCTCGCCCTGCCACAGGTCTGAGCTTGTGCCTGCGCTGACCTCAGCAGGGCGGGAGGACCTAATCCCACACGTCTGAAGGCGGCGGGAGCCGTGCCAAGCAGCACCGTGCCTGCTGGATCCACGGCTGGCTGGCACCTCCTGCGGCTCCCGGCGCTGCAGCGGCTGGGGGAGGCCAGCTCTGCGTCCTGGGAACAGCTTCCTCACAGGTCACCAAAACCGCTCACCCCGGCGGATAATGCGGGATTTGACAGAGGAAAAGCCAATAAATCCCCGTGGCTGGCTTTTTGCTGTCGCTCCCTCCCGTTCAGGTCTAACAGCCCAGCTTGGGGAGGAATTGGGAAGCAGTGGTGAAGCTCTTGCCCTGGAACGAGCCTTTGCTAAGGAGCTGGGAACAGCCAGCAAACAAGCCCTGCACACCAGGAGGGCTTGGGGACTGCTATGTGTGGCGGTAAGAGCTCTGCACTTCCCTTCCTGGGGCACCCAATCCCACAGCTTTGAACCTCCAGGTCCAACACGCTCAGCAGTGCTACCCCAGCATCTCTGGAGTATAACGAGATATAAGAAGGCAACCACAGAATTCCCCTTTCCCTGACTGGTCACTTTTCTGTGCAGATTCAGGGGTGGACAACCTCTCTGAAGGATGGACGGGCCTTTTGTCCACCAGCACCCACGAGGAGAGGACAGACAGACATCACACAAGGTGCATGCACCATCTCCCTTCTCCAGCACCCACACCCCACCTCACACCCCGGCTCCGCCACGGTGCCAGGGAGCACCGGCGCGCGACGGAAAATCTGCCAGTGATGCGTGGCAACCTCAGGGTTCACGTGGTGCTGGCTCCCCTCCGTGTTTCCAGCAGCTACGTCACACTCTAAGAGGCTAAAAATACATTAGGAAAGTACTTAATGTTTCTTTTCCACCCGAGCGGCTGCTGCGGAGAAGCTCCAAGTGGGAGGGGAGGTGAACGGACCAGAGTGGATGCAGGGAAGAGAGGCAACAAAAAAAAATGGAGCAATAAGCACAGCACATCCCACAAAAGGTGGTGGCTGGGGAAATCCCCGCTGCAGGCAGCACTGGTTCCTTGGAAAAAACACAGGCAAGAGCCACACAGCGATGAAAAGCAAAGCGTTTCTGACTACAGAGTAGGATTTAAGGCCAGGTTGGACAGGACTTGGAGCAACCTGGTCTAGTGGAAGGTGTCCCTGTCCACGGCAAGGGGTTGGAATGGGCTGATCATTAAGGTGCCTTCCAGCCCAAACCAATCTGTGATTCTGTGGTTCAGCACTGACAGGAGCACAGAAGAATTCAGGAAGGAGCATCTCCTCCATTCCTAATTACTGAGATTAAGAAGCTCCACGTAAATTAACTACACAATATTCCTTGTTAAGTGCAGCAGTGAATATTTAACCACCAAAACCAATTCTGTTCCAAAGAACCTTCCTGCAACGGCTCCCAGCAATCTCCTGCGTGCAACAGGCGAGTCCTTCACCACCCAGGGCTGAGGCAGGAGGGATGGGTTTATCAGCACAGCTGGGTGGCAAGAGGCACATGGGCTGCTGCACCTCAGAGGCACTTCATTTTGGAAGAACAGCCAGTTTCACAGAATTCTGGAATGGTTTGGGTTGGAAGGGACCTTTAAGACCACCCAGTCCCAACCTCTCTGCCATGGGCAGGGACAGCTTCCATTGGACTAGTTTGCTCCAAGACTCATCCAACCTGGCCTTAAAATTCTTTAGGGATGGGGCAGCCACAGCTCCTCTGGGCAACTCTTTCAACAATGTCTTGCAATTCTTCTTGGGACACCAGGCAAGGAGCAGGTGACTGTATGACATGTAAGTTCTGGGGAAATAAAAAGCAAACAACCCCCTGCTCCCCTCTCCAAAACCCCTGTGTGAGAGATAAGACATGAGCCCTACTTGACTTGTTGCCCTTTTAAAGGCAGCTCTCCTTGGGCAGTGAGTTCAGCTGTTTATCACTGGCAGCTCCCCTCTCCATTATGCTCTCCAAAGCAGCAGCAGCCCCATCAAGTGTTAGCAGGAGCTGGGAATTTAGGCACTGAAGCCAGGCTCAAGGACAACCCTCAATCAGATCTTCCCATCCTGTCACCCCAAACAGGCTGATGAAAGCCCACCAGCAGACAGAGCAGCAGGGCAGGGAGCTCAGCATCCTCCATCCAACTTGTAAACTCAAAATGGGAGCAGAATGCTCATTATTTGGGTCGGATGCAGGACAAACTGGAATATCTCTCCCCAAAACATCCCTTAACTCCCACTGCGATCCACAAGGACAGAACAGACCAGCTCCACTGTGAGTAAAAATGAGTAAGATTTTCATATTTTTGCCACTATTTTCCCCCTCTACCTCCTGAGCTTGCCAGAGCTCCAGTCATTAGGAGGCTGTTTGTACAAACCCAGAAGTGATGTATTTTTAGCACCGGAGAATTGCACGGCACGATCATTAAGGAGCTTCTGCAGACAGCAACAAGAGCAGGGATTTTTCCTTCTCTAAATTGGCTCCAGCCACTACAGTTTTCAGCCCAAAGCAGACTTTCAGGAAATTCAGGAGGAGCGGGAGCCTTTTTCCACGACATATTTAATACTGAGCTGAAGTACACTCGATTTTCACACTGTGCATCCGACGGGAGGTTTTATGGATTTGTTTTCTAGGCTGCACTGCTGCACACTTTTGCTACGGAGCATAATACCCTGTATTATCACAACACTCCCTAGCAACAGGACTTTAATTTAGGGCAGAGATTTCCAGTGCTGAGAGCATTTCACTGACTCAGAGCAAAGATGACACGCTGGGAAACCTTATCAAAAGCCCCACGGGTGCCAAGGGAATCTGCACCACATGAATGATGGTATTCGAGCTTCTCAACACAACGTGGCCAGCACTGGCACAGAGAACACCTTGGGGAGGAGGAATTTGCTTCACTGATTTCACAAGCCACAGTCCAGCCAGCGTGGAGTGATGTCTACATTGATGGCAGCAGTGCCAACGGGTGGGAAACAAGAGTGAAAACCCAACAAATGCACAGCGCTCGGACAGAGAAATGTGGGAAACGGTTCAGCGTCAGAAATGAGAGCTCAGAGCCCGGGAGGGCATCAACAAGGATGAGGTGCCACCTCCTGCTTCTCACCCCAAGGTCAGGATGAGGACAGATGCTTGGCAGACAGAGCAACCAACCTCCTACGAGAGCTGTCCTGAAGAGTGAAGCCAACCTGACACTGGACAAGGATGCTCAGTGCCAGTTTCCCTTTACTCATTGGAGCACCCAGGCTCCTGGGCATCATGGGCATCCTGCTCCCAAACCTCAGGTGGGGAGGATGGACACTGAGAAGTGCAGGAAAATAATGCCAGGGTCCCACCTGACCACAGAGAACGTGCAGAGGTGCAAAAGCCCCATCAACGCTGTGGACACTGTCAGGTGGGGTGGTGCTCCACCTCTGCCCACCAGGACAGGAGGGCAGGAGAAAGCAAGGAGCACCATCCACAGGAGGGTGGAGAAGGCTCTCAGGGCAGAAATGTCACCAAAACGATGTCCCTCATGGACAGCAGAGGAGAATCCATCAGCCCTTGTGCATGCAACGAGGAGACAGGAATATCAGAGCAGCCGTGCCAGGACTGATGGACAAAGATATCCCGACGAGATCCTGGGTCAAGTGGCTTTTCTTGGCTGCTGTGCAAAGCCAGCTGAGCTCAGCCGGCCCGCAGAGCCGGGCCCACGGCAACGGGAAGGGTCAGCAAGGATTAAAAGCATAATTAAACAGGGGCTGCAGATTGCTTCCAGAAGTCCCAGCACTCCCTGGAGCCCGTGAGCTCAGCTGCTGGGAAAACGCTGCTGGTTTTGCTGCTTCTGGGACCTGGGGTACAGGTGGGAAATGAGCTCAGTGCCTGCTTTCACTTACACCCAGGTTATATTGCTCACATGCCTCCACACGCCCTCAAATCCATATTTTCAGTGGAATTTCCCAGGACACATGAAGCCCAAGAAATAAAACATGCAATTTCTGTATCTCTTCTTTGAGCCTAATCCATAAAAACACCCAAATCTTCCTACTTTCAGTGAGGAGACTACAGGCACAACCACAGGCACGGAGGAAATACTCCTCTGACTTCTTAATTTCAATTGCAAAAAGCCTTTTACCAAAAGCTTAATTGAAATGCAGATAAGTTGCTTCAAAGGCTAAAATAAATGTATAAAAAATTATCTGAATGTCATAACGGCGTTGCCTAAAATGGATAAAGGATTCAGAAGGGGGAAAAATAATACTAAAAATAAGTTATGAAGGGTATGCAAGGTATTGATATACAGCACATGGTTTAAACTGTTAATCATTGAACAGATTCCAGTATAAAAATAAAGAGACTGAAGCTGCACATAATGGAGGAGTTGCTCTATTTATAAACTTCTCTGTGCAAAGGGCAGCGAGGGCCAGGATGAGCCAGCAGCAGAGGCAGAGGGACGCTGCTACGGAGCCTATATTTGAGGGAAAATAAACAGGGTTTTTTTAATTTTTTTTTTTTTTTTAAAGCGTTGTCAACAAAATCAAACTGAGTTGCCCAGGAGCCTGTGTGCCCCAGCCATGTGAGCAGCATTTCCAGCCCTGGCATGTGACAGCTCTCCCAATTTAGCCAGTAACTGACTCCCTCTGACCTGTAATAACACCGCTCCCAAATTAGAGCCCTCAATTTGACTTGGCTCTGGTCCTTCCCTCCCAGCGACATAAAGCATCCTTTTTCCCCCCCCCTCCCCGAACATTCCTAATCCCGTCCTTTTGCACTGCCAACTCAAACTCCCTTTTAGTCTTTTCCTATTTTTTTTTCTGGGGGGAGGTTGCGGAGGGACGAGGGGGGTGCAGGCAGCAAAGGGCAGGGGGAAAAAAGGCCGGTGGAAAAACACCAAGAGACAAAAACAACAACAACAAAATATCAGACAAAAATTCCAAGTTGGTGACATTCAGCTGGAAAAGCTCAATGACTCACATGCAAATAAAATCTGCCTAAATTCACTGCTGCATGACGCAGGCCACTGGCTTCAGCATAAAAAAAGGCCGGGATGAAATCATCCACAATTAAATGGGAGCTTGGAAGGCTGCAAAAGCAGCCGCATCAGCGCGGTTCCCTCGGCTTAATAGGAAACACAAAGGAAGGAAGTCCAGCGGAGTGAGAACATCCCCCCTTTCCCCTCCTTTCCACCGACACCTCGCACCATCACTCATCCCCAACCCTCGGCGCGGCTCCTCCGGCATCACACGTCGGCGCTCGGCCCCGGCAAGCTGCTCCCCAGCAGCCGGCTGCCAGCTTTTAATGGGCTTTCCTGGAATACCAGCTCAAAAGTAAAATAAAAATAAATGTGGCTACGTAGCAAGGCAAATCCCCCCCCTCCACCACCACCACCACCAGCCTGCGGCTTCTTCCAGAGGTTTCTGTCCTGCTCTTTGCAGAACGGTCGGAGGTGTTGGAGAATTAACATTGAGAAACCCTGGAGCAAATCCAGCCCCTCCCCAAATCCCCTGTATGCCCGGGGAGGGATTTAAATCTCAGTTCTCGGGTTTGCTCTTGCATTGCAACAGTGCTTTAAACCTTGTGAGTTTTCAAATGCTGTCTGAAGTCACGTTACAGGAATGCACTTGGAGCGACCCGCAGGGAATGGGGTGCCAGGGGTTCCCCTTATGCCAGCAGGAGCACCAGGCTCTGCATCCCACCCCTTCTACACAACCCTTCCGCAGGGCTGTGCCATGAACCAGGTCACTGCCCTCCTTCAAGCCAAAAAAAACAATGTGAGGGGGAAGAATAAACTAAAAAAGGTCATTTTAACCAGGATTGGGAGTCACAGCATGGTTCTCAAAAGGCTTTTGGTGCTCCACCTAAGAAGGGAAAACAAACCTGAAAACAAAAGTTGGTGCCTCTGAACCCTCCAAAGTGCTGCTCTGGGGATCACCTGGTGAGCATCATCCCTCTGATCTGCTCTGGGGAGATCCCACCTGGAGTCTGGCATCCAGCTCTGGGACCCCCAACACAGGAAGGACATGAAGCTGCTGAAATGAGCCCAGAAGATGCCACAGAGATGCTCCAAGGGCTGGAGCCCCTCTGCTCTGGAGCCAGGTGGGGAGAGCTGGGGGTGTTCACCTGGAGAAGAGAAGGCTCCAGGGANGGACGGGGCTTTGAGTGACCTAGGACAGTGGAAGGTGTCCCTGCCATGGCAGGAGCTGGAACTGCATGGTTTTTAAGGTCCCTTCCAACCCAAACCAGTCAGTGATTCTATGATCTGCCCAGGACGCAGGACAGTACCCCAAGCATCTGGAGCGGCCACAACCAATGGCTCATTGCCCCTCACTTCAGCTAGGAAGCGAATCCTCTCCCACAAGGAGAAAGTAGGTGACCAGATTCACATTTGTTAGGAAATTGGGTGCTTGAACCTTGCTGGACTTCCTCCCCTTCAGGCTGGATATGCGTGTCCCTGGGATTATCCCCAGTGCTGTGCTTCTGGAAGATCCCAGCCTGAGCTGAAGGCCTCCCAGCACTTGCTCACTCTGGCCTGCAGTGGCTGCAGGAGCAGGGTGTGAACAGGTCCATAAAAGGGAACTGGGAGACTTGAGCCTCCTGCCAGTGAGGCTACATTTGCTCTGGAGGAATCTGCACCTCCCTGGGAAAAAAAAAAAAACCAACCAACCAAACCTATAAAAATAAAATATTGAGGTCTGCAAGTGGGGAAAGGCTGCAACTGCCTGCAGGAGGACATCCGACTGCGCCCGGGCCATCTGGTCACCCACCCTCAGTGACACTGCCCTCCCTTCGCCACCAGATGCTAATTCCTTTCATCCTGCCTGGCCCTCCGCTGGTGTAATTTTAGGTCTGTGAATAGGACCATCTGCCTTTGAGATGCTCGTTTATTTTCGGCTGAGCCCTCCCCTTTCACCGCTCCCTCCTTAAAGGAAGTCCAAACCAGGCACTGTTGGGAACAGTGCTCCTTGTCTGGTCCTCTAATCACGGGGCATTAACGAGCTATCTAGAGGATGTTCTGCGCCGCTGCCACTCGTCAAATTGGGGGTGTCATTATCTTCAAAGCACTTTGCAAACACTTTTTTCCTTCCTGCCCGTGTTGCCACCACAAAGTAGTAATTATTCACTTCTCTCTGAGTATGGTGGGCTTGGTCCAGGCGTCCTGGAGCTCGGCCAAGACGTGCTCAGCAAAATTCAACGTGACCAAAGTAAAGCTAAAACAAAGTGGTTCCTATCTTTGGATGCTGAGGGCTGCTGCCGTTGCTTCCTTTCCCACAGAAGACATGGAAATGGTAAAAATAAAAAGAAATGCTGGAACCACACCGGCCAACAGTGTAATTTCCACATATTAAGCGATGCCTGGAGAAAAAGGCAGTTTTGAGGAAAGTTTTGCTTTTACACACATCTAAGTGCTATGAATGAAAGTCACTGTCACAATTACGGAAAACAGTAATTAGCAAAATACTGCATAAAAATGCTGCAAAAAATGCTCCTGGCTGGGGTGACCATAAGGGTGCTCCCAGCCAAAGCTGCACATGGATAAGACCTGAGATCACAGCAAGGCCATGGGCAACCCCCCCATGCCAGAGGCTCAGCCCACCTTTTGGGATGGATGTTGGATCCATCTCTTGGGATAGATGTGCGTCCTCCTCCATGTCCCAGCCAAAGGCATCCCAGAGGATGCAGGCAGGATGAGCTAACAGGCTGAATCTATGCATCTACCAGTCACAAAACCACTGATTTTCATTCTTTTTATGATTTTCACAAGCATCTGAGACAGGTGGGAAGAACGGTTCCAGGTAACCCCTTCCAGGACCAATTGGCTTCTCTGTACAAATCCAAGTAGTGCAAAGCTTGTGCAGCTCTACCAAAATTATTTTTTTTTAAAAGATGAGGAAGGTTGTGGTTCAGTCTGAGGTCAGAGCAAGTTCTCAGCTCTGTAACGACGCTCCAGGAGCTACGGAGTGTGGAGCCTATTGCTGGGAATCAGTGTTAGACACCAGAGAACATCTGTACGGGGAGCCGCCCTCACTACATGCACCCCACAGGCTGAAGAGCAAGAGCCTGTTATGCTGCCAAGCCCCTCACAGGGAAAACATACCCAGGACTTCAAAGAAGAAAATTTCTGTGCAATGCTTGAGGTGTTAAAATCAAGCCCTGGCTTTGGCCGGCCACAGCTCTCTGCTCTGCGGGAGCCTGGGGAAACACCTGGTTGCTCATTGCTCCAAATTCCCTGCAGTAGATGAAAGAAAAAGTAACTTAATGGATCTGATCAGATCTCAGATTCGACAAGGTTTCCTGCCTGGGTAAAAACTGACCCATTTTGCTTTGGCTTTAAGGTTGGATGAATTGAAAAATACACTAGCTGGGCTGTGAAGTGAGGACAAGCAGCTTCACCCCCACGCTGGGGTGAATTCCCAGGAGGAATTAGGGGATGCAGACATCCCTCCCCTCCCCTTTCTGCTGCTCACATCACCCAGAGCAAAGCACTTGACCAAAGCCAGTGATGAGTCACTGCGAGGAGGAGACTTTCTAATTTCACCCGCTTTGATCCTGCCCTGAAGTGCCAACGTCAAAGAGGAGGGAGGGGAGAGCTGGGGCTGAGTCAGGGAGGACGGGGAAATCTGTGCATCTACAACAGAGACATTCAAAGCAAAGTGAAACTCCTCTTTTTCAGGAAACCCCCACAAAAAAAAGTGACACAAAGAGCTGACTCTCCCCAGTGTGTACCAGAGCAGCAACGCTCAAAAGACTCCCTGTGTCTTTCCCAGCTGTACAAGCACTCATAAGGCAGAAACACCGAGTTAAAGCACACCTTTCCCTGGGTAATTCACCTTTCTCTGTGGAATTCACTGTGTTGCAGTGCTGCCTGCAGCAGCTGGCTTGTCCTTCCTTTATAACCAGCCTCACATTTCGTTTCTCATATACCCACGAAGCACTGCAGGACCTCAAAACAAAGAGCGACGTTGTTCCCTCAGAATAAAACCGCTGTTCGCCCAGATTTTATTGATAGTTCACAAAAACAGCCCAGGAGCTGTAAGGATTCGTTGTGAGGGGGGTAAAACGATGTGTCCCAGTCACAGCCTTTTCACTGGGAAGGTTTCCATGACCCCTTTCCACCGAGAACACACGACATGGGTCAACGTGGACACTGAACTTAAAGGACAAAGAACACCGGTCCTGGAAATCACACGTTCCCACTGCCTGGCTGGGTGGTTTGGCCATGCCAGGTTCCTCTCCCATAACTGGTGATGCACATCAAAGGCACCAAAATTATGCTGAGGAGCCCAGCTCCCGTCCCAGCTCTGAGCAATGATGAGTTTGACGCCTCTTAGTGCCTGAAACGTGAAAAGCTTTCCCCACTAATGCAAGTTTTCACTCAAACCAAAATCCTCCTCCTCCCATCTTCTGGCTAAAATGTCCATTTTCAGCTATCAAAAAAGCCACAAGAAGAATTTGAGATTTCATTTTCTTGACCAAATTCCGTAATATTTGGGAAGGAACTACCAACAAAACGAAAACCCCATATTTTTGTGGAGGGAGCGGGAGGAACAGACCTCCCTGCAGAAGAAAGTTCCCTTCCCTGCATCTTGTTTTCCTCCAAAGAGCAGCAACACATCGCAGTTACTCACAGGGAAGGATTCAACCTCCACTACTCAGAAGAGATGAACAGGAGGAGTGACAGGATTTCTGGAAGCTGATGACCCCTCTCTCACCCTCCAGGCTACTGATTCCAGCTAATTGGAGCCTCAAGTGGCTCTGAGCCAGTTGACAGCAACACAGCAATAAATGTGCAGAGAAATCCAGTAAATTTGGAGAGATAAACAATGCTGGTCCAACAGCCTGATCCATTCAGGGATGACCAAAATTTAAAGAATATTGTTAAAGGCATTGTCCAAATGCCTCTTCAACACTGATGGGTTTGAGGCATCAGTCACCTCTCTGGGAAGCCTGTCCCAGAATTTGACCACTGACTTGGTAAAGAAATCACAGATTCACAGACTGGTTTGGGTTGGAAGGGACATTAAAGCCCCAAGCCCCTGCCATGGGCAGAGACACCTTCCACTATCCCAGGTTGTTCCAAGCCCCATCCCACCTGGCCTTGGACACTTCCAGGGATGGGGCAGCCACAGCTTCTCTGGGCACCCTGTGCCAGGGCCTCAGCACCCTCATTATGAAGAAATTTTTCCTAATATCTAATCCAAACCTCTTTTACTTCAAAGCCATTAGTCCCTGTCCTTCCAACTGAAATAAACTGTCTTGTTTTATTCTATTCTATTTCATTCCATTCCATCCTCATGCAATTCCATGCAGCTAGGCTCTGCAGCAGGCAAACCCTGCAGAAGGACCTGACTGCTGAATACCTCCAGCAACCCGGACCCTGTCTGGAGAGGTGCAAACTGCACCCATCCAGCACAGAACAGCCTGGGAAAGGTTTTACTATGTCATGATACAGCAACAGCATCATCCCACTCAGCACTACATCTGCAACCTCCATGGCAGGGCGAGGTTTACATCCCAGCTCCCCACAGGAGAAGGGAAGCTGGCTGCTCAAAAGGACTCCAGCAACTGCTCAGGCATTCCAGGTTTCCAACTCTCTTTGTGTGGCGTGAAGGGAAAACTCAGGATTTTGGGTTTTACACAATTCTGAGTTCTCCTCTGCCTCCCCCACTTTCCCACTGTGTCTCTTCCTGGTATTAGGATGGCAAATGTCTTAAGCAGAGGGAAATTGGAGGCTGCAGCTCTCTGGCAACCCGTTAAAGACAGGCACTCACACGGGTAATGCCTGCAAAGCCTCTGCTCCACCTCTGGGCCACTTTACAAGCAGCAACACAGCAAAGGACTTGTTAAAGGCAGAAAATTGGGCACCAGGAACAAATTCCCTGCCCTGCCACCTTCCACAGCCCAATTGCTGCTGTGGAATATGCGCATACGGACACGGGACAACAAACTGCAACTCTCAGTGTGAAGCAGTGTGACAAGGAGAGCTGCAAAGCAAACACTGAGGGTTTTATACCGAATCCAGCAGGAGGGAGTGTTATTCCCAGAGATGCTTCTCCATCAGACGCTGACAATTGGTTCAGAGCATGAAAGCGCCCCAGCTTCAGTAGGACCAGCTCACAGCAGCACAGGGAGGAGCTACGGAAGGTGGCGAGAAGCCCTGGCTTCCCACTCACACCACATACCCCTGGGAAAAAGTGGAAAACAGATTTTGGGGAGAGATCAGAGATGCAGTAAATTCCTGGCATGATAAAGCAACCAATGTGAGGCCGTGCTCAGCTTTCAGACCTTAAAACAGCCACCGCTGTGTGCAGAAGGAAGTTATTTCGGGGTGAAACCTGATCGGCTCCCGGGGCAGCGGCACAAAGGCCGGGAGAACGGTCTCGCTGCTCTCCCTGGGATGCAGCTGCCAGGGAGCTGCCTGAACCACAGGGCTGGCACTACCTGCTGTGCCTCTCCTGCACCTCCGTGTCACACAGTGCCTGCCCGTGTCATTGACACCAGCCTGGATGGGATCAGCACGCTGAACGCAAGATAGAGTGGAGTAGAATGGAATAGAGTGGAGTAGAGTGGAATAGAATAGAATAGAATAGAATAGAGTAGAATAGAATAGAGTAGAATAGAATAGAGTAGAATAGAATTTATTTTCTCCCAGGATCCCAGAGGACTTTCACACCCTGCATGACTTCCAAGTGTCTTTTCTCCTCCACCACACCAAGAGCTCAGCACAAGCAGTGAGGCTTCCTCCTCGCAGGGCTGACAGGGATGGACAGATCCTGCTGTAAAAGCCTTGGAGCTGCAGGGCTGGAGATTGCCAGCATTCCCTTTATCCTCAGCCTGGCCTTTCCTCTCTTTCAAGCAATTTTGACAGGAGTTTAAAGCTCTCTGCACCTTTAGGGAGTGTGGCAGGACACCTTGTCAGTGGAAGACGAGTGGCAGAGCTTTTCCAGCCCTGCTGCCCTTCTCAACACCAAGGTTAATATCTCCCGCTGCTCCGTATCCCAATGATTTTCTACTACACCAAACAAATCAGAACTGGGTTTAAAAAAAAAACCATCCCCCCCACCCCCAACCAGCCCAACTATCACTAGTGCAAGGAACAAGGCAGTGGAGAATCATCTCCCTGTAACTCAGATCTGCCTCCAGGTGGGTGACATCCAGGGGGTCCCATGGATTGCTGGGCACGGTGTCACCCACCACTGGTGCTTCACTGCTGATGGGATCGGGAAGCAGCCTCCCTGCCCAGGTTAACAAGGGTGCTCATCAGCCCCATGCAGCAACTGATCCCTTCCAGCCACGGACCAAAAACCACCTACCCAAAAGAGGAATGCAAAAGCAGCAAAGAGACTCGGGTGGTTTGGGATTTGAGAGAGGAAAACAGCATTCAAATGTTGGATGAAAACAAAACAACCTCTGAAAACACTTCTACTTTCATTTTGTTTGAGGCACTTTCTGGGTAAATCCATTGAATCAGAAGTACCCAAAGCCCCAGCAGCTGCTTTGCTCCTGTGCAAAGTTTGCATTCAAGGAGGCTTTTCTTTCCCCCAGCTCTTAAAATAAAAAGTTGGTTTCCCCAGCCTGGCCAAACAACTTCACCACGCTGCAGTGCAAAGGCACTCCCAGCTCTCCCACTGCCGGGGATTACTGGGTTACAGATCTGTGGCCTTACCATACAAACCCAGTTTCCTGGATACTTGCACCACAGCCTCTAAATTCTGTTGTGGTCTGGACTTCACGGGCTGCTGGTTTTAATATTTTCGGATGCTGGAAGCAAGGCAAGTTCCCTGCAAGTCCCAGCCATTTTCTTAACCTGTTTTTTGTTTGATTTTCATTTTCCATGATGGTGTGGAAGAGACACAAGCCATGATGTGACAGGACACAAAGGTGGCTCTGGACACAGCTGGGTCCTTCCATCTCTGACTCTCAGCACACAATTTCTAACAGGATGGGACTGCCTGAAACCACAGTTGCGTCCAACCTCTTTTCATGTAAAGACCAAATGAAGCTACTTTTCATTACGTAGATACGTCTACTACCAATACAATTTATGGCTTGGCATTACTCAGGGAGATTAATGAAGTGTCCTTGCTTCTAAAGATAAAACATCTTTCCAAATCCTTCCCATACGTGTACTGCTTGCTCAGCATTCCTGCATTATTCATTGGCAACACCAGAGCACTTTTGCAGTGCCTTTCCCACAGCAGTGCCCTCCAAAGTGGGCTGCTCCAGGTGGGAGGAGGAGACCCAGACCCACCTCCTTCTCCTGAACAGGGCAGTTTAACTTCTCTGGGATTATCCAGGTGAACGGGGCTGTGACTTCTCTATGCTATTTCTCCCCAGAAGTCTCCCAGCCCTTCACATTGGGATTTATCTTCCAGCCCCCTCCAAAAGGATCATTAAGGTTTGAAAAGACCCTTACTCAGTCCAGCCATTAACCCAGCACTGACCAGGCCACCATCAAACCCTGTCCCCAAGTGCCATATCCACACATCTTTTAAATCCCTCCAGGGGTGATGACTCCAGCACTTCCCTGGGCAGCCCATTCCAATGTCTGACCTTTGCCACAGTCTGATGCTGGGGACTATCTGAGTATCTTGCCAGGCAAATTTCCCCAAAGTTCTATGAGAAGCTGAGGCTGCTGACACGAGCAGTAGCATCTGATCAGCCAACGTGTGATGCTGAGTAAGGACGTGTTTGTCATTTCTTCCTGGCCTGTTTCACAAGCTTTGTGGCTACTGTCATGCCCTGGGCACCTTCGTGGGGTGAGGCCTTAAAGGGAAAGCAAAAATCCCAAACTCTGGGGAGGAGACTGCAGCCGGCCACAGGGATCAAAGCTGCGGGCAACAACTCCCATGAAACTTCAACACCGACGGGCACCAAGACCTCACCCGAGAGCCATCAACAGGAAAGTCAACCTTGCCGCATGTTTGAATCCGAGCCTCAATTCCGTACACCCTAAAAAACATTTATTTTTATGAAACTGCTGTGCCCTTTGAGCTGATGTGGGGAGACAGGACCCATCTGACTGACCACTTTGTAGGAATGTCCAAACCAAGCCCACCAGCTCAGTGTTCCCCTCTCAGTGCAGAACACCCAGAGCCCACCCTGACCACAGAGCTCTGGAGATGTGGAGCTGGGTAACGCTGCCTTGCATTGCCCAGAACCAGACACACATCACACCAAGAGAAACGCACCACCAACCCCACTCCATCTCAGAGAATCACATCACCTGCATGTTCAGAGCTCAAGAAAACCCTCAGTGCTGGCAGAGGACAGGCAGGAAAGAAGGCAGCAAATACCCCTGTCACTGTATGAAAACACAGATCCTCAGCAACCAGCATTCAGGAACTTGCTTTTGATCTCAGGTTTTGCCTGTAGCATCTCCTTGATGAAACCTGTATTCCATCAACAAATCCTAGCCCAGTGGATAAACTGGATAATCAAACATCTCAGCTTGTTGTTGAATTTCCCAAAATAAACAGCATGTTCACAGTATCAACCCAAACTCTGCTAATCCTCCCCAGCTACCACCATCTCAGCCATCTGAACACTGGTGACCTCCAGCAAATTGTGTCACAGATCTTCATCATCCTCACTGCAAAACTGCAGCAAAACAAAACCTTTGCTTCGGCCCAGACCTCCCTGTTGCCAACTGTGCCGTCACACAGGACAGAAAGGCAACCATTTCACTGTGAGAGTGAAATTCAAAGCTCCCACAGAACTATTTCCAGTTCAGGCAGGGAAGTGCAGCCCCCTTAATCTTCAACCCACAGCTCCAGGTGTCCTGCAGAAACCACAGCTCCCAGGGACTTTCTCTTCTCTTGCAATGGCAGGTTGGCTCCCAGAAAATAAGGAGGGCTCAGGGAAAAGTGGTGGGAGGAGCATAAGTTTTATACATCAGGGAAAATTTGTTTGCAATAAGGGCACCAAACACTGGACCAAAGAGGCAGGACAATCTTTTTCACAGGAAGAATTTAGGAGCAGAGAAGACAAATGTGTCCAAACAGGCGCAACACCACCAGTGCAGAAACACAGAGAAGTCACCTCAACGCTCTTTCCAGAGATCTACACAGGAGATATTTTCAGTAACTCTATAAACAACACAAAGGCAAAAACACTCATTCAGAAAACCCAAAGTTAATCGGTTCAAAGGACATCTGCATCTCTTTTTCTTCTTGAGGGTCCTGCACACATCAACTGATGCTGCCCCTACAAAGCAAGGGAGGGCTGTACCACAGAATCACAGAAGGCTTTGGATTGAAGTGACCTTAAAGACCACCCCATTCCAACCTCTGCCTCGGGCAGGGACACCTTCCACTATCCCAGGTTGTTCCAAGCCCCATCCAACCTGGCCTTGAACAGTTCCAGGGATCCAGGGGCAGCCACAGCTTCTCTGGGCACCTTGTGCCAGGGCCTCAGCACCCTCCCAGCCAGGAATTCCTTCCCAATATCCCACCTAACCCTGTCCTCTGGCAGTGGGAAGCCATTCTCCCTTGTTCTGTCACTCCAGGCCTTGATCCAAAGTCCCTTTCCAGCTCTCCTGGAGTCTCTTTAGGCACTTGAAGGGGCTTCAAAGTCTCCCTGGAACCTTTTCTTCTTCAAGCTAAACAATCCCTATACATCTTCCCATGGATCTTCTACAGAAGGGAAGTCAAGCTCCACTCCACACAGAAGTGCAGAGATCTTCCTCAGCTGAGCTACCTATGGCTCCAGCTCTGGCTCCAGCTCCCTATTGTTCAACAAAAACAGGGTAATTCACACCTGCTGGGACACTTTCTCACCTCTGGCAGCTGAAGCCAGTTGGAAGTTTACAGTCAACAAGTTTCTCCCCCTCCTTTGCAGTTCAGTGAAATTGTTTTAAAGATCCTTTGTCTAGAACAACACAGACAGCAATGTTTACTTAAAAACACACAAGTAGGACAAAAAGTGCTTTTCCTGAGCTTCCTGAGGCATGAGGGCTTGACTGGAAGGCGTGGGGCTGGCGGGGAGGGGAGTCTCGCTCAACAGCTACAGTAGGTGATATGACCGACCATCTGAAAGGCTGGAAAAATAGCTTTAGAAAGCATTAGCTCCCACACTTCCATGTAATCAGATACAATGCTAGCCAACAAAATCCTGGGTTTAATAGCCAATCCAAGTTTTCCTTGGCTGGCAGACAAAATTTGCTTTCTGTTTTTTAACTCCAGCATAAGTCACTCCTGAGAAACAGATTTTGCCTGCATCGTATTTTAAACAAGTCAATATGAATGTGATTTAGAGGAGTTAGAACTCAAAGGCTGGGGTGCTGTCCTTCCATTTCTTATTCCTGAGCAAATGTCCTACTCCTGTCTATCTGTCTGGCATATGGGAAGCCTGTCTAGGGCAGCAATGTGTGACCCCCCCCAGTGATTTGTGAATGATTTTCCATCACTTCGAGCAGATTTATTGTGGTTTATAGCCACTGTATTCACATGCTCATTGTATCTCACTACCCTGGCCCTAAAGATCTCCGTGTGTTCACAGGTAAGAGAGCAGCTGCAGGTAAGACTCTACATGGAGAAAACAGGGTGTCCATGCCAGTGATTTCATGTATTCTAGAAGAGAGGAATCAGGATATATATATACATACACATATAATATTTTAGAATGTTACCCATTTTGATAATTGGCCTATTCAAATTTGGGTACTGAGATGCTTTCTGAACTGGGAAAGTCGCACAGTTTAGATTCCTCTCAATAGCTGAAGGACCTGTTTTCCAGTTTTCTAAATGCACATAGGCATAGGAAATAGTTGACAACTTGTGACCTAAAGGTATTTTACAGTGTGTTGGTTGCCTAAGGCAGCAGTTGGACTTGATGATCTTAAAGGTCGTTTTCCAACCTAAACTATGATTCTACAGGTATGTATTTGGATAAATACACTGGTTTTCCAAGAAAAGATTGTTCTGAAGATCTGGAAGACAGACCGTAGGTATTGCACTGTATGCTTACACTACATTACTGCAGGATGCATTATTACAAATGGGATTTTTCTGTCTTCACAGGCCATTTAAAAACCCAACAGGTTGCTAAGAGCCCTTTAAGGTTTTGGTTCTTAACTTTTTTTAAACCAGCCATCCATGACCAGGGACAGGAACCTGTCGGTGAAGCCCACACCCCTGTGACCAGGCGGGCAGGAGGCACAGCAGCACATTAGACACAGCAAACACATGACCACGGCCCTAAAAATACACTCTGGTATCACAGCAGGCCAGGAACAGCCCAGGAAAGGGGGATGGATGGAGCCCTTCCGACAGGATTTTCTTTGTTTTATCTTTTCACACCTCCCAAAGGCTGCAACTGTGAAAGATTAACCCTGTGAGATGAGTCTGCTTGGCTCCAACCATCACCCACACGGGGCAACCCCTAGGGAATGGCAATCCCCAGGGAATGGCAATCCCCAGGGAACAGGGAACGGCAATCCCCAGGGAATGGCAATCCCCAGGGGATGACAGGGGTGCCGGGAGCACCAGGTGAGTCTGCTGCTTCCAGGACCAGCACTGGGACAGGCTCCTTGGGCACCGCTGCCATGTGGATGTGGCACTTGGAGACAAGGTTTAGTGGTGGCCTTGGCAGTGCTGAAGGAACAGTCAGACTCGATGATCTTGGAGGGTTTTTCCAGCCTAAACAACTCCGTGATGTGAGGATTCCTGTGACACCTTTTTACTCTGAGTGAGTGCCTTCCCTGGCTGAAGGGATCAAACCCCCTACTGAAAGCCCAGTTATTGATCTGCTTGTTGCAGCACAGGGAAGGGAAAAGAGCGCGGCCTGTCTGGAACACACACAGCTGAGTTCAGAGCGCCAGGAAAGGTCCCTCCAGGACCTGCTGCATAAAGGGAACTTCACAGGGAAGAAGCAAAGAGAGATCACAGCCACTGCCAGGTAACCTAAGGGCCTGCCACGAGGTTGGAACATCCCGTATTCTCCCTGAAAAGCTGATCGTATTTTCAGAATGTGCATTCTGAGACATGGCTGGAGCACAGGGAAGAAACACGGCAGGTCTGGGGAGAGACACAGGTATGAAAAATAAACCCAGCAAAAATCCCCACTATGAGGCTATTTACAGATTCACCAGTGCAAGGGTCAGGAGGGGCTGGACTGTGGTCATTTACTCTGACTGAATTAGGAGAGGAAAGAGAATTTTACATTTGGGGAACCCTGCACCCTGGCCTGCAGCATTTCTACCAGGTACCCTGTGGGAAGCTGACATTCCTGAATTGAACCCCATGCAAAGTCCACCCTCAGAAGCTGCTGCAAAGGTTAATCACACCACAAGCTAAAAACCCAAACCCCATCTCCAGCCTGACTGTCTCCAGCATCCATTTCCAACCCTGTGAGTTTCTAAAACTGGCTACCGCCCTCCGCTGAGAGCACCCACGTCGGTATTTATATATGGATGGATCAATTCCTTGTGTCCTCCTGGATAAACTAAATGACTGAGTTTCCTTAATCATTCCCCCAAACACAGGCTGGCACAAGTACTTCTCCCAGAGCACTACCTGCTGACAGGGACTAACACAGATTTATCCCCCAGGCAGCACATCTTTTATTCACTGTGTTATCCCTGCCCGAAGGGACCTGGACTTCCCACATCTTTGATAAG
Source organism: Oreocharis arfaki (assembly GCA_013398015.1). Classification (NCBI taxonomy): domain Eukaryota; kingdom Metazoa; phylum Chordata; class Aves; order Passeriformes; family Paramythiidae; genus Oreocharis; species Oreocharis arfaki. Next base: position 151,158 of record VZRR01013712.1, read on the forward strand.
AGCCACATCTTATATTTTCCTCCAAGGAACTGCTTCTTAATGTGCAAACCAGACCAATCAACTTTCCATTCAAGTTCATCACCATTTAATGAGGTGAGCTGATGCTGTACACAGCAGCCCCCCGCCTCCTCCCCCGGACTCACAGGTCTAAGGATAAGGGCAGGAATTACGATAAACAACACCCATTGTATTGATCACACACACAGCAGGTCTGTCACTCTCCAGATTAGTGTCTCCAGCAGCTGCTCCTCTCCTAACCTGCAGCCACATCTTTCCTAAGCCTGGGAATTCCCTCCTGCAAGGGAATTTATTAAAAGATGTGGCAGGAAGAGCACTCCCATCCTTCCCTGCTGGGGGCATGATGATTAACTGAATCATTTAGGTTGGAAAAGCCCTTTTAAGACCGAGGGGAACCATTCCCCCAGCATTGCCAAGTCCACCGCTAACCCACGTCCCCAAGTGCCACATCCACACGGCTTTTAAATCCCTCCAGGCGTGGGGACTCCACCACTGCCCAGGGCAGCCCATTCAAATGCTTGCCAAAAAAAGAGGCTTGCAGAGAAATTCACAAAGAGAGGTGAAAACCTCGCTCCCACCTCCGCACCCACGTGAAAAATTCAATTCATGTCTTTTCCTCTGATGGAGGGTTTTGCACAGCCCCTCATGGCCTCCACGAGCACCCCAACATCTCCTCCCCATCCCAGGCTCCCTGTTTTTTCCTGCACAGTGGGTGAGGGAGCTGCACCCTTCTGCTCCTGGCTCCTATTGCGCCAAGGGCACAGTTGTGACCCTGGGTGCCAGCGAGGGATGGATGCAGGACAGCAACAGAACGGTTCAGGGCATGTCCTGCCAGCACAGGAAATTAGGGAATTAGGGAGAACTCCAAAGGAACAGCTACAACCAGGCTGTGCAGGGACTTGCTTTGTATCTGGGCTTCCAGGTGAAGAACTGAACGCTGCCATCCACAGGCGAGCGAGGAGACGGGGATGAAACAGGGCTGAGCTCCTTATCACCCC
>VZRR01013712.1:153941-176110 GCA_013398015.1 Oreocharis arfaki
AAGCCCTTCCCCAGTGCTGGAGGCAGCTCCAGTGGGAGCTCACCAGTGCAAACACAGATCTCTCCACAAGAGCTTAAACAAGCTGGAAAATAATTAAACATTACTGAGAAATTTACGTTGTTTTTTTTTTTTTAAATATGGAAAAAAATAATCGCAGTAGACGATATACGCTGGGAAACCTCCAAGAGTTTGACCTTTAACTGAGCAGCTAGGACAGTCAGACAAGTATGCCTGAGTATTGCATATACATGCAAAGGAGCTCCAGAGGGTTTTCCAAACCCTCCACAAACAAACCACACATCTCTTCAAGCAAAAAAAAAAAAAGACAAAAAAGAAATGTTTTGTTCTCTACTTGCCTGTTAGGGGATGCTACAGTCAGTGTTACACATGACATTACCTAACCCTACACTGCACTCTGGGAGATTTTATTTCACGTGGACTCTCAGCTGAATAGGAGGAATGAGCCCTCTCTCCTGATTTTAAAAGGAAAAAAGAAAAGAAAAATGAAGGTTACTCCAGGGAGCCTTTACATTGCTCTGACAATGAAAAAGAGTGCGGGGAAGTGTGCAGAAGAAACCCATTCATCTTCTGAGGGTCCTTCAGTCAGCCAAAACAAGATGTTTCAGCTTAAACACAAAAATCCTTATAGCAAAGACACAGCCAAGCCTGTTTTGTTGCAGAATGATGCAGGGGACTCAAACCTTATCTCTGGAAAACTGGGATCAGAGGTAACCAACCTGATGTGACTGTTTCCATCCTGCCTCCCCTACGGTCGCTGGAGCTGCACACTGTTTGCAGCCCTTTGGAAAAATAGTTTCAGGTTCTGCTGCCTCTATCTTGGCACCAAAACCAAGTTTCCATTAGTGAAAGGCTGAGGGATGATTTCACTTCAGAGCTGAAATGGGGAAACCAGCAAAATGAGTAAGATGCAGCTTAACATACGCTGGGGTCTTTGTCATAAGCCTGTGCTGAAAAATGAGGGTTTATCCACTTTTTGGGGGGACAAAATACTCAAAACACAAGTGGGAGATGCTTTTAAAGAGGGTTTCTGAGCTGTGTGCCAGCTAATGCACCACCACCAGGGATCATCAGGGATGGTGTGGGACAGCCAGCGCGGAGCAGACACCCCAGGAGGGTGCAGGGGTGCCCCAGGATGGGCAGATGTATGGGGACCAAGGGATCCAGCCCAGGAAAACACCCTGGGATCCCAAGAGGGTCTCCCCAGGCAGCAAAGGTGCAGGAATGCAGCAAGACAGGGAAGCTGACCTCCAGCTCGCTGCCGACGAACGCCGAGGTTATTCACGTCCAAACAAATAACTCCTCTATAAATAACGCGGCCGCTCCGACTTCCCGAGCGAAACCCTTCTCCTCCGGAGCTCCCGGAGGTGGAAGGAAATGGCGTCGGCTCGGGAGCCCACGGCAGGAGGCGGAACTCCACAGAACTCGTGTGAGGGGATCACGGACCGGCTCCTCCACACGCTGCTCCCGTCCCCCCGGCGCACATGTGCCGGCTCGGGCACGTGTGACCCACACCAGCTGCCACGCAGAGCACCACACAGACAAAAAAAACATTGGGTTTCCTTCTTTCCTGACCCCTTCCTTCTTTTTATGCCACAACAAGAAGGTTTGCAGTTCAAGCCACAAAGCGACAGCTCCTCACGTACATTAACGATGCATCTTTCAGGCACCACTTCTCTGGCCAAGCACAGCAAAGGCACCTTGGAGTCAAAAAGCACCAAGACACATCCTCGGCGAGCAGCCAGAACATGCTGCCAGCATTCCCAAGCAGGAAGGATGCAACAGGGACTCGGGCCAGGCATGTAACAGAGATGGGAAGGGTGCAGGTCCTTTCCCTGGGTCCTCTTGTCTTTGGAGCATCTCGGTCCGTCTCGCTGCTGGGATGCATGAAGGAGCCAAGAGCCTCCTACTGCTGTGGGTATGAAAACAGCAGTGCTTGGGTGCACCTGAGCCCTGCCCCGAAGGAGCTGGTGAGGCTGTTCCCAAAAACCTCCTGTTTCCTGAGCCAGAGCCATCTGTCTAGACAGAGGACATTCCTCACTCCTCCACCAGCCCAGTGCCTGGTATGAGCTGTGTCCTCACTTGTCAAGGGCAGGATGCACAGTGAAATCCCCCAGGGCAGAATCCTAATCCTCACAGGAAAGTCAACAATGCCTCAAGAGGTTGTTTTGGCACCTGAATTCCCTGGACCAAGAAGGATTCAGTGGAATGCTCAGGCGTCTCCTCCAGCCCCAGGAGCTCTTCACGGAGAAGCAGCACCTGGCAAGACACCTTGAACACCTGGGAGAGCCAAAGCCTGTCTAGATGCCCAAGAGGATCCTTGCTAGGGTGGGAACATCCCTGGAAGTGCTCAAAGCTAGGCTCGATGGGGCTTTGAGTGACCTGGTCAAGTGGAAGGTGTCCCTGCCCATGGCAGGAGGTGGAATGAGATGGTCTCTAAGGTGCCTTCCAACCCAAACCAGTCTGTGATGCCATGAAACCAAGCCCCCAAGCAAAGGATGGATCCTGCACCACTGCCCAGCCCTAAGGTGCTATGGCAGCTGGAGATGTCAGGAAAAGTGAGACATGGCATCTCCAGACAATCCAGAGCTTCTGAGAAAAACACACAATATCTTCTCTAAGAGGTCTGACCCATATCCTCTTCTCTGCAGCCAGGAGAAAACCCGTCCAGGTGATACTTCAAAGCAGAACAGCAAAACTGGGTTCTTTTTCCTTCTGCTTTTAAGGAAATCCAGGCATCTCAGACACACAAAGGCCTGAGTGCTTCTTCCCCTGTGCAGCTATTCTCTAACTACAACTGCCCGCTGGTTCCCAAACCTTTCAACACTTGAGTCCCACTGACTTGCAATAGGTTGCAGACATGAAGTTATTTAAAGCACTTCTAAAATATTAATTGACATTTGCCTTACAGAGGGGAAAAAAAAGGGAAGAGACAGAGATAGGAACCCCAGGGATCCAGACGATCCAATTTCAGGCACCTAATTAAAATTAAATTTCAAATTAATTTCCAATTACTTTAGTTTAAACTTATTTTGTATTTATACTTTTTTTTTTTTGCTAGTTGCCTAAAAATGAATCCATCCCTTTAGTTGCTTTTCAATTAAATATCATCTTGACACTCAAATGAAGGCTTTTATTTGGTAACTCTGAGGTTATTCAAAAATCCCTACACATTCGATTCAAGGACTTCAGGAGAACTTGACAGACATTCCCCACCTCCCTTTTTTCACTACGGTAGGAATGATGAATCATTATATTTACTACAGGCTCATTCTCTGCAGCAACGTGTTAAACTTTGCTCAAGTGGAAACCAAAGAGCGGAATGACAGGGTGGCTCCAGCACTGCAGAGTATTTATGGAGAAAACAATGGGATCAAAGCTTATTTTGCTTGTATTGTGCTTTTTAATTTCTTAAATTATTTTTTATTATTATTTTCTATTTTTTTCTGGTCAGTCTCAAGAGTTTAGAAGCAACAGATCTTTCCTCAGACTGGGAGTCCCTATCCTTAGCTCAGCCCCCGATGACCTTCTTTGCTTTGAAGGGACCAGCCATGGAACAGAACTGGTCAATTTAGCCCAAAAGGAGGAAAACCCAGCACTTCAACAAGCTCTTTACAGATACTTTGCTATAAACTCCCCTCCCCCAAGAGCGTGACTTGAACACTCTGGCAGCAAACAAGCAGCACTTGAATATTTAATACGAAGCACAGCAACTCATCATGGTATGTTTTTGTACTAACACAGGTTGTCATCATGTGAAGTCTCATTTTCATTCTTTTCTTACAAAAGAAAAAAAAAAAGGCTTTAAACAATAGGGATTTCTTAATTTTTATTTATTTCATCTGCCCTGTTCTGTATTTACATCCTACACTTCGCCTGAGTTTCCCAGCATTATGCAAAGGCTGGGAGCTGCTGCAGAGAAACCGGATGGCTGACGCTGTGATAAATACCTGTAGGCTCTCTGCCACCACTAATGAGAGAAAATATGTATAGAAGTAGGAAAAAAAAAGCCCTCCAAAAGTTGGAGTTACAGTGCTCGTCTCTGGAAGGATTCCCACTCATTTTTGGAAGCATGCATGCCAGTGGGGGAAAAAAAAGAATCCAACAAAACCTGTGGGCGTCTGAAGCCACCTCAGCTTTGAGAGACTGAAGATCTGGTATAAAATTGGCAAAAACATCTTTCTGCAGAAAGACAAACTGCAGACAGGCGCGATTCAGCGCTGCCTGGGAGAAAACCTGGACCGGGGATATTTGCAGGGAAACTAAAACAGAGAGCAGAGAGGGGGCAAGAAGAAGTGCCCCAGAACTTCGCTCTGCACAGATTCCTTCCACTTTGCAACTGGAAATAAATGTTTTCTTTTTTTCCATTAAGACATCACTGATACATCACGTATTTCTTCTCTGCCTCTTTTTTTTCCCCCCAAAAAAAAACCCCGACAGAGCACTGGTTTACATCAGAGCTGCTTCTGTTGAGAGCAGGGACTTCCTGGTCACTTCAAGATCTGACGTTCATCCCCGCACTTACTGCTCGAGCGGAGCCACTCCGGGGTCACGGTGACAGATGAAAAAAAAAAACCCAGAATACCCAATAAACATCGCAGCGAAGTGACTCCTTCGTGCCGGTCCTTTCCATATTCCCCCGGGGCTAAGGCTGGAGCCCCGGGCGATGGGACCGGCTCCCCACGGAGCTGAGCCGGGCTCGCAGGGAGCAGCAGCGGCACATCATCAGCGGCTTAGCCAGGAGCACGCAGGGGGACTGGTGGCTGCTGACAGCCACTGAAACACCCACGCTGAGCCCAAAAACAGGCACACCAGGAGCACAGACCTCGGGGAACGGTGTCTCCACACCCTCTGTGCGCACAGATGAGTGACACTATCAGCTCCAAAATCACCTGCGCACGGTTTAGAATTGTGTGTACCTTCGGCACAAGGAAGCTGAAAGGTTCCTGGCACCAGCACATGGCACAGAGGGCTGAAATCTTGCATTTCTTGCCCCCAAAGGGCTTTTCAGCCGCTGGGACACCTTGACAGCCCGGTGGCAGGCAAAAACAGGCTCCTGGTCCCCCTCCCTTAGGGCACGGCCAGCTCCCCCCATGAGCACAGACACCACTCTGCTGTAAATGGCCACAAAAGGGAAGAAAAAACCACCACCCCATGCAGCAAAACTGGGTCTGAAAACCAATGGAATAGTCAAGAAGTTACCACTCCTTCCAAATCATTAATGCGCAGCCTGAGAAATAATGTCAGCAAAACTGCAAAGCAAACGCAGGTTTTTGTTTTTAAGCTGTGCAAGCAGCAGTTCTAAAAAAACTCAGCTTTTCTCCGGTTTTGTTTTCCTTTTGAAATCTGTCAGTTTGAATCATTCCTCCAGATCAGGAAAGTGCTTTATGATCCTCCATCCCCAAACCCAACAGCTTTGCTCGTAACGCCTTCAGAAAGGAAGAAAAAAAAAAAAATCTTTCTGTTCTCTTACTCCATCCTCAAAGAGGCTGGTTGGATTCCTGATGCTCCAGCATATTTCTGTCTTTTACCACACTTCAAGGCTATTTTTTCCCTGCCAAAATATGCAAGGAAAAGCAACACAAGCCCTGCAGCTTTGGGGGAAGGGCCAGCCCTGCAGCTCTTATTATCTTTGGATGGGAAAAGGGAGACAGACAGAGATACTGTTGATGCCTTGGATATTTCTAGACCCTACCACTGTCCTACCAAGGAAGTCTGAAACATAAAATGCCATTGGAAACATCACACGGGGTGTTAAAAAAAACCACTCTAAGAGTCTAATTTGCTTTATTATCAGCATCTGGATTCTCTTGGATGTAACCAGCTTGAAGATTGTACTGGTTACACAGCTCACGTGCTGCTCTGCACAATTTAAACCAGCACCAAAACTTCACCTGGGGGTTCACATCTTCCTAAACACATCTCTGGTGTCAAGCATTTTATGGACTTGAACATTTCCTTGCACTTGGGATGTGACCTGACATCCAGCTGTGCATCCAGCCAGGGTAAGAGCAAGGGCAAGACTTGAGGTCTGGGTTGCTCCCTCATGGTTCACAATTTGGCCCACAATTTTGTGACTGAGCACATACAAGTTTGGCATTGACCAGTTCACAGCTGTGTGATGGTTTGACCATACAAAGCTCAGTTATTTTGTGAGATCAGTCCCATCCCCACCCTGCCTCAGCCCTGACCAGCAAAGGCAGAATTGCCAAGTGCATCAACCCAAACCACCACGGCCATGATGATCCATCATCCCTAAATCCATGGCTCAGCACTGTGGATGCTCTTCTCCAAGGATACACTTAAAATGGAGGGTGATATTAATTGTTCTGTTGAAAAGCCAGACAGAGAGCAAGCACAGCTTCAAAGATTCATTTAATTCCCCCAGAACAAGACACGAAGTCCTTAAGTCTGTTTTCCATTAGAAAAGAAGTAGCCCAAAGAAATTCCCATTGTTCTCCTGCTTCTGGGGTCAGTTTCCCAAACTTACATCTCAGCACAGTGGGTCTGGATGGAACCCAAGGAAGTCCCCAAAAATGCTGGGCTTTTGGAAAATGAGAGTTTATACTTTGAAAGCATCACTTTATAGGCCGTGCAACTGAGAGGATTTTGCACATGTCCCCTTGCAATGATCCCAGCACAAATTCCCTATCAGGCTGAGGATGTGGCATTCTGTAGGTTAAGGGATACAGCAACCACATGGGAATGGCAGGAGTCTGACAAGGCACCTTTAGCTCCCCAATTTCAGCACCCAGTGTCCCAGAGACATGGATGGCAGAGCAGGTAAACAGAATCAGAGAATCCCAGACTGGTTTGAGTTGGAAGGGACCGGATGCTTTCTCATCCCACACCGTGCCATGGGCAGGGACCCCTTCCACTATCCCAGGTTGCTCCAAACCCCATCCAACCTGGCCTTGGACACTTCCAGGGATCCAGGGGCAGACACAGCTTCTCTGGGCACCCTGTGCCAGGGCCTCCCCCCCCTCACAGCCAGGAATTCCTTCCCAATATCCCATCTAACCCTGCCCTCTGGCACTGGGAAGCCATTCCCTCTTGTCCTGTCCCTCCATTCCTTGTCCCAAGTCCCTCTCCAGCACTCCTGGAGCCCCTTTAGGCACTGGAAGGGACTCTAAGGTCTCCTTGGAGTCTTCTCTTCTTCAGGCTGAACAGTCCTAATTCTCTGTCTAACTGGAGATGTGCTCCAGACCTTTTATCACCTTCATGGCCCTACAATAACGCTGGCTCCGTGCTGCTCACACCCCTGGGGCATCCCCAGCCCTCAGCCCCGTCCATCACAACCAAAGGAAAGCTGCCGGGGTTTCATCCACAGCTCCATAAAACAATGGGCATCTGTTCACCGACTCCAACACGACACAAACCCAGACTCTGCAGAGTTTATCCAAAGCAATTCTTTCCAGCTTAGGAAAACCGAGGCTCCCTGGCTGAGGGACAGGCCCTGCTGTTCCTGTGCACGTCGGCTGTCCTGCAAACTGCCCCGAGCAGCCGTGCAGATGGCAAAAATGCTCTTTTTTTTTCATCCTTTTGAGCAGCATCTCACTGAGATGGTCCCACGGGAGGAGTCTGGCTCAGCTCTGGAGACCACGTACGAGTCCTACAGGAACAGGACTTGCTGTGCTGATGGTCTGGGAAATCCCTCCCACCCCTTCACAGATGTTCCTCCAAACACTTCTGCTGATTGAAACGACACCTCCGTGTTCAGATGAACATATGGCTGCATTTGTACCAGCACTGCTTTAATTGTTCCTGAAAGGTGCTTTAAGGACAGGCTGGACCATAAAAGGATCATTACAGACCTTTCTATGAAAAAACAGGCTCTAGGGTTTATTTTTCCCCCTGCGGAGCCTGACCATCCCTGCAGTGTCTGGGTATGAGTGTTGGAGCCGTGGTGCAGGTGCCTGGCTTGAGGACACAAGCTGTCCCCTGCTTCCCTGGGTATCCAGCTGGAAAAGGTCCAGAGAGCTCTAATTAACCAAACTGCTCGTTTACCTCCACAGAGCCGCTTTTCCCAAGGGCTCCACCGGAGATGAGGGAGAGATGCTGTGCCCTGTGAGGACAGATGGATGCAGAGCTGTCAGCTCACACAGGTGCCACTGTAAACCAGCCCCTCCAATGGTTTCATGGCCAGGAGGACAAAAAGGAGAGTTGGGAACACAAAAGCTCACTGAGACAAGAGCAGCTTTACCAATCCCTCAACCACACCAGTAAAAGGTTTGCCAAGGGATGCTCCTGCCTTGGGATGATCTGCCTCAGAGATCATTTTTTCTTTCCTCGAGGGCATCCAGGTCTCATTATACATAATGCCAGCTCTTCTCAAAATAAGGTTTTACCATATGAAAGAAAAAAAACAACCACTAAAAAAGGACCCTCCAGGTAAAAGGGGAGCAGGAAGCCTGGGTAGGACTCTCCTCCAGAGGGAAACAATCCAGCTACACAGCCATGAACTGTTTCAGGCAACAGGAGAGAAGATGGATAAGGGGGAACACGTGGATCAGAGAAAATGGGGTCTATGGTTAAAAATAAATTTAAAAAAGGAAAAGGCAGGAGAGTGGGACCAAAAAAGAAGCCTCACCAGGAGTGATGCAGAGCTGCCTTTCAGTGCTCCAGCCCTTGTGTTTTCTGGCCTTATTTGTGAAACACAAATAATCCAGCCTTCTCCGTAAGCAGCCAGATCCGGTGGAATTACATGTCTGAATACTCTCGGTAAACAGACGGAAAGCTGTGGAAACACAGCTTAAGGCAACGGGCATTAACAAGGGGGCCTTTATCACTCAACCTGGCACAGGGAAGCCCGCTGGCCCCGGCTGGAGTCCGTGCAACTGGTGAGTTCCAAGGGCTGCGAGCCGGCCGCTCGCTCCGACTGGGGATACCCCCGGCTGCACCCATGGAATTTTCCTCCTCGTGATGCAGATGGGACCCACTGGAAACAGGCAGGGTGAAGGGATGCTGCTACCCATCACTGTCCCTTCACGGGGCAGGAGGAGGGATGGTGAGAGCAAAACATGCAGGAAACACCTTCCCCCTCAGCGCTGAGCATCTGCCTTCACACCTCTGGATAAAATCCCTGCATGCTGCTTGCATGTACCGGGTTAGGCATGGGAGACAGGAAAGCCAGCCACAGGAGCACATCACCTACTGGAAAGAACAACAGGCAAGAGCTGACCCCGTTTCAGGGAGTTGATGGAAAATGATGAAATCAAATCCAGCTCACCCAGAAAGCAGGAGCTCAGCTACGGGAATGAGGGAGTGCAATTGTCTGGCCAGACCAGAGGATCAGCATGCTCCCTTCTGGCTGGAGGATCTAAGGATACGAAAGTATTTTCCAGACCAAAAACATAAGCATTTATTTTCAAAGATCTCCTGTTCAGGAGAGCCCTGCTCCTACAGGGACAAATTCCCACCTCTGCCAAAAAGCTGCTCCAAGCCTTCTGCAAGGAAACCTCAGGGCAGAGGGGTCTGCAGAGCATTTCCCCCTTTACCCACACGTGCATGAGTGAGGCAAATGTTCCATGCATGCAGGATGAACAGGGGACTCACACATTTTGGCCAAGATGGCCACGTCCAGGCATCCCCCAAAGCAGCAACCCCCACTCTCATCTCTCCCTCCTTTACCCACATGAAGGGTGGCAAAGCCACTGCAGCCTTCTGCTTCCACAGCGTGCTCAAAATAAATTATGATATTCAGTCCAAATAAATTACTGTACTCAGCTCAGACACCTTGGCTCTTGTTTCCAGGCTATTCTTGACCAAAAAGAAAATAACTCAGAAAATTCAGGTGCAGCTTTATTTATTTTTTCCTACCCCAAGAAATTTTCCTTCTATTTCAACCTGCCTGATGACAGGAGGGGAGTCAGGGCTCCTGATGAAGAGCTGCAATCCTCTGTGACCATCAGACAGGGAAAAATAAAAAGTCTCCTGAACACCTGAGCTGAGACCTGTAATGCGTGCCTACAGAATCCCAGGATGCTTTGGGCTGGAGGGGACCTTAAAGCCCATCCAGTTCCACCTCCTGCCATGGGCAGGGACACCTTCCACTATCCCAGGGAGCTCCAAGCCCTGTCCAGCCTGGCTTTGGACACTTCCAGGGATCCAGGGGCAGCCACAGCTTCTCTGGGTAACCTGTGCCAGGGCCTCACCACCCTCTGAGCAAATTTCTTCCTAACATCTAATCTAAACCTGCCCTGTCAGTTTAAAACAACTGGATGGCTTAGTCCACAATGAGGACTCTGACACAGAAGAATGGGAAAGACAAGGCTTTGCTTTGAAAGCTGGAGACTGAATATTCTTCCTACATTTACACTTCCAGCTGTACAAGTGCCTTTTAAAGCCACACTGAAAGGTATCAGCACATTTCTACATGCAGGTTACCAGGCACCATCCGAGTGCCCACACCACACTTTGTGCTTACTGCAGCATCTTCTGTCCAAAGACCTCAGTGTGAATTCATTCATCTTCCCAGTTCCTCTTACAGAGGGAGGAGAGGACCAAGAAACAAACCTGGGCTAAAGATGAAACCACCCCACCAGGATTTTGACCCTAGGCATTTTTTAATTTCTTTCCCCCAGACCTGCAGAGAAGTGTGTTTGCAATACAGAGCACACAAAAGGTCAAGTATCAAGTCAGATGCTGATGCTCTGACTTCAACCTGTGCCTGCACAGGCAGGAGCTGTGTGCTTGTGTGCTCTGCAAGTCCATGCCAATGTGACTTTTTGAGCCCAGAAGAGCAGGTTTTACCATCTGAATGCAAGCACAGGACAAGGTCGGATACCACCTGGGAGGCAGGGATGTGGGTCACAGATCTTGAGACCCTGTGAGAGCCGCTCTCACTGCTGCTTCTCTTCCCCCAGTACCAGAATATCTCCCCTCAAAACCCTGCAATTCCTGATGACCTGACTCGCAAGCAGGAGCAGGGTTATCACAGGTGAGGTGGAAACACACAGGGCAGCAGATCCAATGGGAGGAGGAGCAAGAGGAGCAGCTCCAGTCACTGCAGATGCCCTGTCCCATCCCTGCCCCACGGCACAGCCACTTATCTTGTGCCTGCAGGAGCCAGCTCCTAAATTTAAAACAGCCAGAGAGCAGCTTTGAAAATAAAACCAAGCCAAGCCTCCGGGATATGTGTGTGCCAGAGGAGGAAGGGAATACATCCCCACTCTTTCCTTCGGCTTCTCTCGCAGCCTAGGATGTGGGGAGCAGCTCTGGCACCCACCAGACAGTGCCTTCACTCCCATTTGCCCCCCCAAAACAGCACAGCAGCAGCTCTAAGAAGTCTGGATTAGGGGCATCACTTCCCAGTCATGGGATGCAAGGGATCCCACAGTCATCAAAGAGTCCCCTTGGAGCCATCTCGCAGCCAGCCTGGGTGGGCAGGCACCTTCTCACCCTAACACACCCAGAATTCCCATCCATACTGCTTCCAGACTGGAATGATACAACTGTTTAGGCTGGAAAAGACTTAACACTGGTGCAGCTGCCACTAAACCAAGTCCACAAGTGCCACATCTACACATCTCTAGAATACTTCCAGGGATGGACGCTGGAATTCAGCCATCCCCCGCTGGCTGCACAAGGTCTCCAGAGCTGATGCTCTCCTGAAGGGTCTCCAAAAGACTCCAGGGCAGAGGAGATCCTTCTGCTGAGCAAAAGGAGGGAAAAGTGGGTTCCACATGGGAATCCCTTGACTGAGGCTGATGCATCCTGGTCCTCATGGGATGTCAGTGGGGAACCTTCCAGAGGAATCTTGGCTAGCACATGGACCAATGTATGCTAGAAGAAAGAAATCAATGCACAGAACAGGTGGTGCACTGGAAAAAAGGAAAAATGAACCCAAGAATCCGGGAATGGTTTGAGTTGGAAGGGACCATAAAGACCATCTCGTTCCAATTTCCCTGCCTTGGGCAGGGACACCTTCCTCCACACCAGGTTGCTCCAAGTCCAAGCTCCAGCTGTTATTTCAGACAGAAAATGCTTCCTCTGTCATGGCAGCACAACAAAATGAGATACTTCTGTGGCTTCTACTTTGGCAGGAAAATGGCCGGAGCTGAGAACGTGTGGCCACAATGAATCCCGAGCAAGCCCTTCCCAAGCTCCACTGCCTGGCTCTGGCACTAGGGACACAACACTGTCCTTCATCCCTAAGGAGGATTTCCCTTCTTTTTTCCTCCTCATTACCACACAAAACCAGCCAAAGGGACATCTGAGAGGAAGGATTAAAAAAAGCTGATTTTTCAAAAACAACTGGAATATTGCACGGTCCGATCCATCCTCTATTTGATAGATAAGGGGAAACCAAAATCCTTTGGACAGAGGGAGGAGAACCGCAGCAGCTCCAGCCCCAGCTGTCCAGTTCCATCCCACAACCCTGAAGGTTTTTCCTACAACCACAAACCCTTTTTGCTGAGGAGTGAGGATGCGCAGCCCATGCCACCATAGCCCTCATTGCCCATAACACATCCCTAACGTGATTTAGTGTTTCCACCCTGCCAAAAGCACCTAATGCCTGACAGAAGAGGGGCTGCAGCATCCCTGCTCCCTCCCTGGCAGGCAGGACACAGCAAGCCACTTGCCCTCTAGTCCCTGTGTAGGCTGATAGGGAGAAAAGGAAAATCCATAGCTACAAAATCCTAAACAAGCAGAGAGATGCAGGATGGAAGAAGGAAGCTGTGCCCAGGCTGGGTGCACAAGAACTCCCACAAGGCACCAAGAAGACGATTTGGGACCCACCCACAAGTCAGCCTCAGGAGAACACAACAAGAACCAGCAGGGCTAAGAAAGGAGGGAAAACCACTGCACACATTCCCCAGTTTTACAAGCTTTTTCCAACTGCTAAAATAAAAAAAAAAACCCAGAGCAAATTTAGCAAACCATGTCAACAAGTTCTATGTTACAGCCCAGACACACATGTTCTCCTCAATAAGTCGCATTTTTAGAAACCTTCTTTTGCAAAACCTGTTGGTGTTGGTGGGCCTTTTGTTTTCTTTTCTAGCTCCAAGTACTCACAAGCATCCTGGAGACTTTAAAAAAGAAAAAAGCCATTTTTAGACTTGCATGCACAGAGACGACTAAGAGAGTGTCACCATGTGTCTGAGATGTTAAATCCTCCAAAACCATATGCTGGTGATTGCTCTAACAAAAGAGACTGCCATGATAAAAGGAAGCCTTATGTTCAAGTACCCGTTAGTCGTGCAAGATTAGAAATTAGCTCACAATCCAATCCTTATAAAAAGGCTTTAAAAGCACAGGATTTCTCCTTAATATGAAAGCAACGAACTGATAGCTATTCATTATTGAATTACTCACTCAGACCTAACAGCAGCACAAGTACAAACCTTCTCATCCTCTGCGTTCTCTTGACAAACTACAGGGCAAAGGACGAGAGGCAAATACACCCCATGGGATTCACATGTAAACCCCATTCCCAGAATCACAGAATGGTTGGAAAAGACCTCTGAGATCACTGAGCCCCACCTCTGACTGTCACCACCTTCCCAACCAGACCAGAGCACTGAGTACCACATCCAGTCACGATGTGAATGAACACTTGGAACACTTCCAATGATGGTGAACACCTCCAGGGATGTTGAAAACCTCCAGGGATGGGTTCCACAGGAACCTGGGCCGCCTTGCTGAATCTGAGGTCAAGGATTTACCGGCTGATTGATACAGCGTATTCCCAGGGCATGAGAAGTTTAATTATGGAAAAAAATGAGCCACACATTAAACAGCTTGTGCCAAAACTAGTGCTGATCACACACAAAGGAGTGGGTGGACACCTCCATGCCCAAGACCAACGTGGCCAGACAAGCCATCCCTGAAATAGCTCCTTCCCAGCCTCCTCCTCCTCTCCCCAAACCTGGCTTCGGTTTCAGCTCCAGTTGTTCCCTCACAAATTGCTCCTCCTTAAATAGTCACCCTTCCTCCTTCCTAGGGGAGGATTTGCCCCACAGGATGACAGCAGGCTGCACTATCAGAAGAAAGCTAAAATAGACTTCCACTAAGATTAATGTCCCACTGGCAGCTGTATTACAGTGAAATGCAACCACCTGGAGGGTTAATAAATACATGGATGGATTAATACGGAGACTGAAATTTATAAATAGATTGAACATTTAATTTCTGTAGCGAATTCCCCAGAAAGGAGGAAGGTGGGAGCACCCATAAAATAAGGAATACACCACCCAGGCAGAACAGCTGTGCACACCATGAAGAATCAGGAAGAAATTGTTTCCTGTGAGGGTGGTAAGGCCCTGGCACAGACTACCCAGAGAAGATGTGGCTGCCCTATCCCTGGAAGCATTCCAGTTCCAGGCTGGATGGGGATTGGAGCAGCCTGGCCTAGCCAAAGGTGTCTCAGCCCATGGCAGGGGGTGGGAATGAGGTGATTTTTCAGGTCCCTTCCAACCCAACCATGCTGTAAGTCTCCATCTGCAGCACCAACGCTGGAGGAGTGAGTGTGAGGATGCAGAAACAGGAAGGAGCTAACAGTAGTCTCGTCATTTACCACCCAATGAACAAAACTACAGATAATAAATCAAAGCAAATCTGAGATGCATTTTTGGGGCAGAAGGGGAGCAGAGGGCAGGTGTTTCAATACCCTAAATGAGTGTCACTGCACATATCCAAAGCCTTTCCAAAAGGTTTCTGGAGAGGTGGCTGCTGCAGTCTGGCTGTCTGCAAGCGATGAAGATCAAGCACTCAGCAACACTGCAAAACCAGCCATAAGCACACCTGCCATCTGAACCTGGTAAATGGGAAAGAAAACTAACCTGGATATTGGGATTACCCTTGGAAAGATCAGCTGTCCCTTCCCATCCCATCTGTCCCAGAAGTAACAGCAAGCAAGGATTTGTATTTATTAAGCCAATCTACAACAATCAGTTTGTGCCCAAGTTGTGGGTCACCACCACGAAGATGCATCTCAGGAGAAGCAGAGCGCTGGGTGCAGAATCAGATACAGTTATCTTCAGAAGTTGCACCTTTATCTGGTTGCAACAAACAGCTCCTCCACGGGATATGTGGTGGCGGGACGCGATAAATGGTAAAGCCATCCTTAGCAACACGAAGGCATCGCATCTATAAAGCACCTGCCTCGGGTAACAGAGCAAACACACGGCGGGAAAAGCAGTTGGTGGTATGAGGAAAATAAAGAGGGGGAAAAAGCCCACTTCCTTGACAGGATTTATTTTTAAATGATGGTTGCTCAAGCCTGCTCGGGGATTCGGTACGTCAGGAGCGGCTCCCGTGCACGAGGACAACCGGTGACTCAGCAGGTAAAAGCTGTCAAAAACACGTCCAAAATTGAAATGATTAAAAAAAAAATCAGGAAGAAAAGCTATAAACACCTCGAGCAGTTTTGCTTCGTGCACTGGCTGGATGCCTGAGGCTGCAGACGATGCTCTGCGAAGCAAGCAGGGCAACCCCATTCCCATCCCGAGCACTCGCGGGGGGTTCCCGCCTCCAAAGGCAGGAGCCGCCGATGCCAGCTGGACCCCCGACCCCAGGAACCACTTTGGGATCCGTGTCTGCCCCAAATGCAACGTGCCATGGGATCCCATCACCACAGAATTTCAGATAGGATGCTGAAGACAGCCTTGCACCCCCAAGGCGCATCCTGCCCCAGCCTTCATTGCGTATTGCTCCGGAGAGGACAGGAACGAGACTTTTTACTGCACATTCAGACAAAAATACTTCTTTTTTTGCACTGCCTTTTTTTTTTTTTTTTAAATTTTAAATAAAGTCAAAAAGCCCAGCCAACATGAAAGGCTGGATAAACACTCCTCCTTTCCCCAGCAGAAATTACAAAAATGCCTTTGAATTTGTTTTGGCAAGAAACAATGTTTTTTATGAAAGAGCTTCATTGAAAAGTCACAATTTGGAATGTATTCATCTATTCTACATTTTAAAAAAAGTTTTAATTACCACTTTAGGAGTATTTTGACATAGTTTATGGTTTGTTAGATGGTGCTGTGTGTTAGAAATGCCAAACACACCTTTTGGAAGTGCCTTATTATTGTATTAATGCAAAATGTGGGGTCTGTGCTGCCGAGATTCGTGTCGGCAAATGAAAAATAATAAATTAATTCCATTTGGAAAAAACGCTGCCATTTATAACCCGGCAATTAAGAACAGATTTAATTTTAGATATTGCTGCATTCTTCAGCTTATCGAGTTATTCAGTACCAACACTGCTACTATCAGTGTATGCTCAGTTCTTTAAAAAAGAGACCCAGGCCAATTTCTCACCCCTTAAATTAGCGACGCTAGACATGAAAAGTTAATGCGGCTTTCCTCTCTCCTGAAAGCTGCAACATATGGATTCTGCTGGGAAAAAACCAAAGTAGCACATGCTGGGATTTCTACCATAACAGGCCAAATTTTATGAGCCACAGGCACGTAAGGAGTTAACAAAAAAACCAAAAACCTCAATGGAGTGAGGCAGAGGTGACTGTGTTTGCAAACCAGGGGGTGAAGACATTTTGAGGGAGAGGAAAACAGCCCAAATCCTGGTTCTGGAGAGATACCCACAGCCCCATCTCCCTCCCCAGGGCCAGGCAGCCATGCAGCAGATAGGAGACGGAGAGATGGAGACGCTTTTTATTTGGCTGCGGCTCTGCCAGTGGGAAGGTGATGCCCAGGGAGGGCTGGTGCCGCGGGCAGGGCTCCAGCTGGCACGGAGGGGATGGGAGGCTGCTGGCTGCATCCCACGCAGGGAAGAGCCGGAGCAATCCAGGGACCAGCACCTGCATCCTGGCAGTGATGGGGCAACCCGGGGACTCCCTGAGAGCCCAAAAGCTGGCAGGAAATGGGACGTGTCCTCAGTGTCTCCCCTGGGGCACACGGCATAAAACACTCCCTGTCACCACCAGCAACCTGGACACCATGAAAACAGTCTCTGTGGCCAAGGGAAGGGAAACAGGAGCAAGGACGTGGGAACTCCCCTTCCCCCCCTGCGTCCTCGCAGTGTCACCAGGCTCCCGGCCACCTCCAGCAGCAGGAGACCACAATGCACGGAAAGAAGGGACACACACGGGCCGTGGCAGCAGTCCAGACTTGGAAAGCAAAATCAACACATGTGGTGAGGGACAAGGAGGGAAACAGCTCTCTGATGGTGGCAGCGGAGGGCCCTGGGCATCCCCCGCAGCAGTGAGGTGACACGGTGACACCTCTGCGCTGTTGTCACAGCGGCACAGCTGCCAGGACACGCTGAGGGATCCCCAAGGGTGGCCTGACCAAAGCAAGGTGTGGTTTTGTCACTCGAATGCTGCGGGCTTGCTGCAGGAAAAGCAGGATAATGCTCTGGGCTCCTGGTTACACAGGAGGCCAGAACGGGCAGCGCACCCAGAGCTGTGTGAAAACGGCTAAGTTTGTGGGGTTTTGGCATCAAGATGATAAATGTAACACTCACCACAGCAGTAAGTCTTAATAGTGAAATAAAAACGTTTTNCCAAACTGGGACAGAGCAGCAGAGCTCACATAGAGCAACTCGGATCCTGAGAGAAAAGCTCTCAGCATCCTTGGGACCCTGCCGTGGGTAAACCCAGATAAACCAAGTGAAAAGGACTCAAAACTCAGCACCTCCAGAGGGGTCTGCCAGCCCCTGAAGGATCCAAGGACACCTTCACCACACCTTGACCTGCCACGAGACCTCTTGGGGCACATGTGAAAGCAAGCAAAACTAAATTAAACCTTGGCTTTTACAGGGCTCCCCCCTTCTCTTTGGACAAAAAAAGGGAAAAAAAAAAATCCCCAAGCAGATATTTTTATTCATCAAGATTCTAGCAGTCTCTTTTCCTGCTACATCCCTCTCAAAGGCTGTACTGAGGAGGATTGCTGCACTAATTGTAAGTCTACGGAGAAATAGGCTTTCCTCTGCTTTCACACTGGAATTAGTTACGCTCAGCCTGACCTTGCATTATTTTTAAGCTCTGCAACATTAAAAGAAAATTAGGGAGACTCGTTAAATCCCTTAAAAGGTAAAACAACTCTATTGCTCCAGGTTTACACATACAAAAAACACAGACCCAAACTCAAAATGAGCTCTTAAATCACAACTACTGCTTTAATGTGGTAGGATTTAGTCTTATATTTTAAATTAATTCATTTCTCGTTCACTCAAACAATCACACCAGCTTTAATGAGCTCTCCCTATGAAAACTCCAACTACAAAGGATCACATTTGCTCGTGTTCCAGAGCTCCACACACCTCGGAAGGAAATCCTAAAGCATCGTGTGCTTCTTAGCAGCCAGATTACCAGCTTTTAATCCTCTCTGCCAGATGTATTTTTAATCTTTTTGCGTGTAATAAAGCAAATTAGTGTAATTGTATGGGAAAACTGAATCAAAATAGGCACATAAGATTAAAAAACCCCTGAATTTGGTTATGTTTTGCAGATCTGGCAACTAACAGAGCTGGGGGCTGAATTCAGCTTTGCAGGCAGTGGCAGAGGGAGAAGCTGCTGCAGGGTGAGTGAGGAGCTTCATCACCCCTTGGCCACAAGTCAGGGACTTGCTTCTCCTCCAGGTGCCCTGCAAGGGACCACAGCAGCTCTTGAATGAGCAATCACAGCACGGTTTGGGTTGGAAGGGACCTTAAAGACCATCTCATTCCACCCCTGCCATGGGCAAGGGCACCTTCCACTCTCCCACGTTGCTCCAATCCCCGTCCAGGTTGCTCACCCCTCCAAACTTACACCAGCCTGGCTGTCTCAAACCACTGCCTTAACTCACTATGTGGGTTCTTTGCTATCAGCAGGTTAGGTGGGATATTGGGAATAAATTCTTGGCTGTGAGGGTGCTGAGGCCCTGGCACAGGTTGCTCAGAGAAGCTGTGGCTGCCCCATCAGGCATCTTCTCACAGAAGCCACCTTGCTTCACCAAAACCTTGCCAAGCAAACCCAATAGAACCCAGGAAAAATGATTTTTCAGCCAGCGAGGATTCTGAAGTAGTTCAAGCAGGGGTGTGAGCTGGACCCCCAGCC
Organism: Oreocharis arfaki; assembly: GCA_013398015.1. NCBI lineage: Eukaryota > Metazoa > Chordata > Aves > Passeriformes > Paramythiidae > Oreocharis > Oreocharis arfaki. The sequence goes on from VZRR01013712.1 coordinate 172,955, forward strand.
ATCACACACTGAGATTACTGACTGCTCAGGGCAGAGGGAGAAGACACCAACTATTTCCTCTTTAAAAACAGAAGCAAACTGAACATCAATGCTGACATCCAGTTTGGCTTCAGCAGGGATTTAAAGAACTGGGGCTTCTTCATTCCCTAATCCCACACCACGCTTCCCCACTACCAACCAGGATCGATTTCTAACAATGCAGAAGCATCTGCCCACATTTTTGCAATTATTTCAGACCTGGCAGAGAGCACCCTCCCCTTTCTGTAGGGTTAATCTAAAGAACAGTTGCCAAAATGCTGAGAACACAGTGGAACAATAGCTCCTCTGATGAAATTCCTCCACTCCATAGAGAAACCAGTATCCTCCAGCTGCTGTGGCTTGTCCAGAGAGATCTCCGAGTGTTTACCCGCTCCCATAAATAAAAGGAAAAAAAAAGAAAAAAAGATGACAAACTCAAAAGATTCGAGTGCAGCTTGCAAAAAAATGACTGCAGAGCCCTGCCATCTAAACCACAACACAAGTTTTATTAATGCAACATTTGCCTTGTGTGAAATATAAACCCAGGACATCAGTGGAGGGAGGGCAACGCCGGCCACCTGTCCTGGGGATAGGGACTCGCTATACTTATCAGCACAGAGACCACTTCCAGCAGCTCCATCCCTTTAAATCCTCATTCTCAGTGGAATCTCTGATCAGTCATTTACAAAAGCCGGGAAGCCAGGCCGGACAGCTGAATTACAGCAGCTATTATCCACGTATGCCTGAATACCAGCAGACACCTTTATTTATAAAGGCTCTCCGGCTGACCGAGATTTGACATCGGCTACAAAAAGCACTCAGCATCCAACTGGCTGCTCCAGAAGAATGTGAGGAGAGGTTGGCGAGCACGGGCTGAGCAGACACCTTTACACAGCTTCCCTGCTGCTGCCATGACTCCTAACCCAGCAGGTTTAAGCAATTGATTTCCTGAGCAGACACACAAAGTTGCACACCTCTGTCTCTTCTGCTACGGATTCAAACGCATCGTTTCCCCCTCATCCCTGATTCTAAAATATTTTGGGTATTTTATCAGGCCTCTCCTCTCTCTTTTTAGGGTCTCTGCACTTTTCAAGCTGCTGCTTGTTGCTTGTTCACCTTTAGACTCATCCCCACCTGTGAGCTCATTTTTTTCAAGAAAACTGGGAACCCACGGCCCAGAGGTAATGAAAGTGCAAGGGGATGGGGAGGGAGAAGGTGATAAAAAAGCCCAGTTGCTCGTGGCCGATTTTCTTTAGCTCTAACGGTCTCAGTGACAACCCCTGATAACAGACAGTGACCAAAGTGTGAATTCTGCTCTAAACTGACAGAATTCCCAGGAGCAGCACAGGCAAACACAGCCCACGGGGCTCAGCTGGGCCAAGGAAAGCTCTAAGTGCCCGTATGTTCCCATCACACTCCTGGATTAACCTGAAACAGGAGCTGGCACCTCTGCCAGGACACAGAGATTGGATCCAGTTCCCCACAGGGCTCCAGGCTGCCCTGAGCCTGCCAGCAGAGTCACTGTAAAGAAGGGATTTCCTTGCCTCGTTCCTCATTTTTTAAGCAAGGACTATGGAAAGCATCCTCCCTTCACCTCCAAAAACATCCCTGTTCAGACTGGAGAAGGCTCCAGGGAGACCTCAGAGTCCCTTCCAGTGCCTACAGGAGTTATGAGAGAGCTGAAGAGAAGCTTTGGACAAGGGACGAAGTGACAGGACACAGGGAATGGCTTCCATCGCCAGAGGGCAGGGATGGATGGGATATTGGGAAGGAATTCCTGGCTGGGAGGGGGAGGAGGCCCTGGCACAGGGTGCCCAGAGAAGCTGTGGCTGCCCCTGGATCCCTGGAAGTGTCCAAGCCCAGGTTGGACGGGGCTTGGAGCAACCTGGGACAGTGGAAGGTGTCCCTGCACATGGCAGGGGGTGGAACAAGGTGAGCTTTAAGATCCCTTCCAGCCCAAAGCATTCTGGAAGTCTGTGATCCTTCCTGCTCCCAGCACTGTGGCATCCCTCCCTCTCTCCCACTGCAGCCAAACCCCCAGCACCAGACTGACCCTCAGCACAACTCTCCAACTAAAAGTCCCTTCAGATGATGAAAATCAGAAGGCTGACAGCAGCAGGAAAGCCAAGTGACCTCAGGCATCCCTCACAGCACAACCTGGAGCTCCGGGGAAGTTTCCCAGGTCCCTCCAAGGGGCTGCTGGAGGGGGCCCCCACAGTGCGACCCTTGAGCCCCCAGCAGCAGTGTCAGGAAGGAGCTGTGTGCTGTCCCTGTGCTGCAGAGTAAGTTGTTATGGTTACTGAAGGGTTTGTTGGGCTTTTTTCCCTCCTCTTCTAAAAAGAATTCTTATCAGTTTAACATAACACCACCAGTCAATAACAATTCTTATCTTAAAAGGTCACTCAGGTAGTTATAACTCAACATTTCATCTATGTTTGCATTATCTGGAGGGAAACAGACATGGGACTTTGTTGGGTTTTTTGGGTTTTTTTTTTAATAATCCACTTCTTTGGAACTGTAAGATTTTGGAAGAAACCTACCCAGAACCAAGCTGACCCTGTGGCAATTTGAGCACACTGGGGAACAGACAGAAAAAAAGGTAGAAAAATCACATTGATGTTTGCTGCATGAGAAACAAGAGGAACATCCCAACAGGAAAATTGAAAAGCAGGAAAATGCACGGACACAGACTGCAGCTGCTGCAGAAACACCACGTTCTGCTTGTAAATGTCAGATCAGCCAAGTTTCACCACAACAAAAGTTGTGGGTTTTTCCCTCCGCATTTCTCTCCCTAGTTTCCTCCTTCTTCAATTCCCACTGCTGATGGGGCACAGGGAAAAGGGGACAACAGGAAAAACCCAACGACAAGAAGAACTGATGTGTGATGTTCAGGGCTGAAACCACAGAAAAAAAAAGAAAAAAATGCAGTGGCATGGAAAGTGGGTTTTAAGATGCTTCCAGCTAAACCTGGTTAAACCCTGTTTTATCCACCCACTCAATATCTTCTTATAACAACAATTAAAACTCCAAACACAACACATGCCCATTCCCCACCAGGCAAAAGCATAGCCAAGGAGCAGGAGAACTAACTGGTTAAAAGACAGGCAGGTTTGTGGCTTTTCTGAAACAAGTTTTATT
>VZRR01013713.1:0-78897 GCA_013398015.1 Oreocharis arfaki
TATATATATATATATATTCATTTATAAAGTACCACTGGAAAAGTGCAGAATTTTATATATGTAGTGTTCAATGACTCCAGTGTAAAATCTGAAATTCTATAGGATTAAAATGTAGTTTATGAAAGTAACAAAGATGCTATGGCCCTATGAAAGACAAAGGCTGTTTTATTTATATTTATTTTACAGTTTCCTGGTAAATTAACCATGATATAGTCAAAGCTTTCCTTCTAATTAATGAAGAAATGAACTGAAGTTTTGTCAAAGGTCCAATATGCTTCTTTGGTTCTAGATGTGCTTTAGCATGTGTTTGTCTGGCAGGGTGAGTCTATTACAGGGTAATTGATCTATCACACTAAAAATCAGCCAGCAACATAATATTTTAACTGTTTCATTAAAGCAATATTTTTCTAAGTATTTAGACATACATCTGATAATTAATAGTTTTCAAACTAGTTTGGGAAAGTTCATCCCTTTCCGTGATTGTATATGATGCAGTACTCCCAGTTTAAATTAGGTATCACTGTAGAATATGTGCTCTATTAATGGAAGGAGATTTTTAGTGTTTTGAATTGATCAAGGACATCATACACCTAGAAATACTTACAGAAATTTACATAATATAAATGTAATAGCTCCTGTAAGGGAATAGATTTTGCCGCAATAAACTAAGATGTAAATGGACATATTTGTTACAGATGTTAATAGAGAAACTATTTTTCATTTGCTCTTAGCCGTAGTGATATTGACATTTTAATATAGTTTAAGTATTGCCAGTAAAAATGAAAAGGACTGCAAAATATGCAAAAAATATCACATCTGTATGTCTTGAAATTAGAATTTCTCTAAGTGCTGGTTTAATAGACCAAAAACCCTCAAATCAATAATCTTAAATTAAGTTCCCATTATTGCAAGCTCAAAATGAAAAAATAGAAGCTTCAACAAAGGGAATTATGCAGTGTTTATGCAGAGATTGTATTAAGTGCTATAGATGTGTTCAATCTCACCTTTTGTCTGAGAGAAAACCTAGTTCTGTGGAAGTGAGTCGAGAAGCCTTTCTTCTCTGTGTTTGCTTTTAAAGATATGGTCTGTGGGGATGGTAAATGGGTTTGACAGAAGAGAAGTAATTCAAAGCCTGTTCAAAGGTAGAGTTGTTTTAGATCCTTAAGAGGAGAAAATATCCCTCCATTTTCTTTATAGAGGGGCATTAAGAAGCTTTAGCATTAATCTATTTGGAGCAAGTTATCCACTCATATAGTCCATTCAGACTAAGCTATCCATCTGCAAGAGGACTGTCAGTTCTCACTGAAAATATGTTTCATGGCATTAAGTAGGTGGTAGAGAGTTTTGCTTCTTTACAAGCAGGATGATATATTGATTATCTGAAAGAAAATTTGCATAGAGGTGAAGGAAAATCGTTATTGCTTGGTGTGGTAAGAGACAGGCATTATGGAAAAAGCTATCACAAAGTATTTGTTGACAACCATTGATTAGTTATAAAGCTGGTCACATCCATGATATCACACTATAATTACTTTTGTAGACAGAGAAAATAAGCCAGACATTCCAGGAATATGCAGGCAAATCATAGTACTTCATACTCTGCAGCTGATGGACTACCAATAAGTTTACTATAAATTAAAGGATATTATAGACTTTTATGTGGCAATGAAGTTTTGGCAGCTGACAAAATACCTAGTTCATTCAAGGTCAGAGGTAATCCATGTTTCAGTCTATATTTTTTTCCATTAACTTTAGCTTTAAAATTCTTTGAGGTTTTTGAATATTTTCAATGTTCATTGAGGGTTGTAGAATGATGTTTTAGTTTTCACATCTGTGGAGTTATGCTTACAGTTATGCTTATGTCTATGCTTACAAATACAGCTAATTCATAACTTGATCCGATGCTGAGTCTGCATTTCAGATTTTATCCTCAAGCACACAGATGCTTGTGGTTTTACAGGCCAAGCATAAACTTATTGGAGGATTGATTCACAGGGTTAATTAAGGTAAAAATTGAGAAAAAATATATTTATTTTTTAAATTTTTATTTCTATTTCAAGCAGAAATAATATGACAGCAGGAGCATATAAATTTCTAGATGACTTGCAACTATGACCTAAAAATGTATTTGAAGCCCTTTTGGGTAGATGAGATAGTCCAAAGTACACTTGTTCACAATAAAACCTTAATGTCACTGTTGCAGGATGTGCTTTCCTGTGGCTAAAATTTTCAGTATTCTGTTGAATACAGTAATGTTTGTACATGATAATTAACATATTTAATTCTGAATCATAATGACTTGACTATGGTTTCAAAATGTCAAGTTGTGGAAAGATACCTGATTGAAGACAGCTCTTAAATTTGTTTATTTGTTTGTTTAGTAATTTTGGAAACCAAAGCACAAGTTAATCAGAGAATAAAAATGTCAAGGAAGATTTAAAAGCCTTTTTTTTTCCCCCAGGGCTAAGAACACTGTAGAATGTTTTTTGCACCTCACATTTTCTTTATTCCTTGTCCTATAAAAATATTCCCTATGTATGTATATCGTGAGAGAGAGATGTGTCTTATAAACTTCTACCCCTCCTCTCAGCTCCTGCTCTCATAAATTTCTTCTTGATGCTGTTCCATTTGAAATAACTCTTGGTAGTGTGAAGAGGTAGTCGGTATGCCAGCATTGAAAATGGGTAGAAATTTTTGGCATGTGTGGGATCTGGACAAGCACCATTTTTGTCCCCGGTGAAAGAGCCAGTATAAGCCACCTGCCAAGAATAAATGTTATTTTTTACTGGTTTTATATCACTAAAGAAATGCTATCCTAAGTTTGTTCTCAGTTTGATTGTCATGGTCTCTGAAGCAGCGGCTTTGAGACTGATTTCTCTTTGATCATTGCTGACTGGAGAAGCTATCTCAGACACTGGCATCCCTTTAAAATTCCTAACTTAGAAGTCCTAATAGTAGACCCTCACCTACACAATATCAAGCATAATGAGAGACTCTGATAGGAACAGTGGACTGAACTCTATTCTGGATTGTGAGTCTGCTCCTGGGAATAAGTATACCACTATCTCTCTTTAATTAGTAAATGAGAAGCATGCCTTTTCTTTGAATTTATGTTTAAAGTTCTGTAATGCAAACATCAAAAGAAGTAAACCTTTGTTGCTAAACAAATTAAAAATTTGCTGGTACATAGAAATATTTCTATAGTTTCTCTTTCATGAGAGTATACAGTCTTAGACATAGTAAATGGTGTGGAATAATTATTTTGAGAAACATAATAAACAACTTGTAGCTGATAAAAAGCACACATTTTTGGTGAGTTCTAGCTATAACTGGAATTGAAATACAATTAATTTCATTTTCTCTTGCAGCAGAATATTTTATTCTATTCTTTCTGTGGACAATCATGAAACCTGTAATTTCTTCTTGTGCCTTTATGAAAAAAAATCTTAAATAAGTAAATAAGTGGTAAAAAGCATTTATGAATTGTTTAAAAAATTATAAATGTATAAATATAAATTAAATATATCCTGATTTAAAAAAAAAGATAGAAACCCTCCAATATTGATAAATCATAGAAAGATCCAGCTGCTAGAAGCGAAATTTGGCCAAGGTGTTCCTTACACTGATTAGCCATTGAAATATATATGTTTATTATAAGTTTTATTTTAATGACCAACAGCAATTTTGAAAAAAAACTTTGTCTTGCTTTTAGATTAGATGTACTGCAATGCTACAATGTTCTTGGGTGTTAAGAGAGAAATTTTGTTATCATTGATGATACATCAATATTTGTGAAGTACAATTCATCTAGCAAAACTGTAGGTCAAAAATGTATTTAATTATATGTTACCTTTTCTGGATGTGTTTGCTTAGCAAAAGAACAAGAAAGAATAATTTTTTATTTAAAAAATTATGGACTAGTTTTATGAGTTGCATTACTGTGCAATGCAAAAAAGTATTCATCTGGTTTTGGAAGGGAGGGTGAGTGGCAGTCTGGGGGGTGTTATTGACTTGTGATTTGTTCCTTATGATTCTGTTACTGAGGGTAAAACGTTCTGAATGGTTTATTTTCTGACTCCTTGTCCCCCCATTAGTAGAACTGATGAAGAGGCACAATCGCTGTCCTTGTTTCCAAAGAGTCATCTGAATAGAATAAGAGTATGGAATTACACTGAGTTATAAAAGGATTCTTATCCTGTGCCAGGATCTGATTCATTTAAAGAATCTACAAACTGATTTAGTTAAGATAAAAAAAATACAAACCAACTATTTATTTTGAAACCAAATATAAATCTGAAACTTTCTTGAGGTTAAGGTATATTCCTGCAACACTATCTTTTTCTTCTCTTCCTGACTTGGATTGCAAGAAGAAATTGAAAGAGGTGGCATATGAAAAAATATTCCAATGTTGTTTTATAAACAAAACCTTTTCAGACTGAAATTCAGTGGCATAGAATGGTCCTAATTCAGATGAAATAGAAGAGTTTCTAAACTGTCTTTTTTGAAGAGACTTGATCTTGTAGCCTAGTTAGAGGGAAAATTCTGCCTTCAAACCACTTCAAATTGTTCTAAATATTTGTCTTGCATTTAATTGGGAATGACTGTGCCTTACTCTCCAGCTTCCCAGTCAGTGGATTAGTCTAAAAGGAGTCTCTGTTCCAGTTATTGAACCCACTATTCATTTTTGCTCCGAAATCATTAATGATCTATAGCGTCAGCCTGAGTTAGCCTACTGCTTTTTCTTCCATTCTTACATTCCATCTAGTGCAGGTTATATGAGATTAACTGTTTTAGATAAGCTTTTACTGATGCTGCTCTGAACTTCCTTTTTTTCTGCAATCTCTAGTGAACAGATAGAATGCTCTTCATATCTTTGTGCACTAAATAGATAGGAAGGTCGTAGAATTTAATGAAACACCCTGGTGCCCCTTCAATCAAAACATGGGGATAGACACAAAGAGATATTTGGGCAAGAGTATAGCTCTTTACCTTTTACGTAGCTTGTTGCAGAGGAAGCCCTGTAATAGGGAGTGTGAAGTTTCCCAAAAGGTGACCATTACAGTCCAATTCCAGTAATAGAAATTGTGCTTAAATTACTCAGGTTAGGGAGACATAAGATTGAGATGCAAATCTCCCCTAAGTGTTCATAAGCTTGAATGCCTTCTGTGAGGTCATTGATCGAGGCAACAGTCAGGTGCATTTTTTATCATTTTTAAAATACAGTGAAAGGAGAAGATGTTTCATTCTCCTATTATCGCATTTAGAATACTGATGGCATGAGTTGACTTCCTGTTTCTGTCTTTGCAGCTTTAAAATAGACCTTTAGTCCTTGGGAGCATAACTAGCAGGCTGGTTACAGAGTGCACTTGTATGGAATAGTGCAATTTCTTCCGCTGCAACCTTAATATATGGCTGAGAATAATTCATGTGATTGAGCACTGGGGCTACATCACATGTCACTGTAGCCCAGAATCCTTACTGTGAGGGAAAAAAAAAAAAAAAGGCATGTGCTTCAAGACTGATTTTAATATGTATTTTATTATTTTTCATAAGAACAAGAATATCTTCTTACTTACTAGCTAGTAAGCCACAGAGCCATACATTTATTTCCATGAGGGTCAGGGGGAGGAAAACGATGAATATTTTTTAATGTAATACAGAACATTCATCAGGTAGGAATATGAGTAAGTGCACAAATACTAAGTTCAGAATAGCTGAAGATTGGAAAATAGGGTTATATTTTGAGCAGAGGAAGTAACTGCATGTGGTTTTCCAGTGTTGTTAATAGCCGTTGAAAATACTGAATTGTGCAGGGAAATGTGCACAGTGCCACCATCACTTTTTTAGCTGCAGACGTGCTCTGAAAAATGCCTTGATTGTGCATTGTTGCTGCTACAGGGAATGTGTGAAATGTATGGACTAAAGCTCAGCTAGATTTCCAGCTGTTTGTCCTGAGGCCTGTCTGTTTGGGAACAGAAGCAGATCTCAAGATCATGTTGTTCTTGACCACTTGACTACCTACTGACTTCTTAGGCTAGCTAAGAGCCAAGCAAGAGGCTTTTTAGAGTTTACGCTTTAAAGCTGAGTATAAAAAAAATGTAGAGGTCTATGAAAGACAACTAGAATTTCTTTGTATGCTTTGTATTTACTTAAATACTCTTATATCCTGAGAAATGTCCTGTCCTGTATTTAGTATTCTGCTTTTCTGTCCAGAAAGTGCATTTATTTATACAAGTGATTTAATACCTTTCCAGATAGCTTTCAGATTGTTTATTAAAACCTTTAAAGCAGAAAGTATAGAAAATGTCCTAGTAATTGTGTGATTATTTAGTGTGTGTATATACAAATGTCAATAGAGCAGATGGGAGAATTTAAAATGAAAAACAAGATTTTCAGCATGGATACATAAAAATTTGTACCAATTCCAACCCTGTTTTCTTTTTGCTTTTTAGCTGCATAAAATGTTATTTTAAACCTTGCGATACTTTTATGAACCCAGTCTGTCAGATAATTTCGTCAGAAAAAAACAAAGTAAGCAGATATTAATACATTTACTCTGTTAATAATTATACCTGCTTTGAAAATAGTCATGAAATGTACCAGTGTTTTGATAACTTAAGAGATACTTTTAATATCTTTCTGTTGTAAGTTCTCTCAAGGCGTTAACATAGAATAATTATCCTAGTGTCTGGAAAACGGGATATAAACTTCTTGTGGGAAAATTATTTCCCTAGAGGGTTTATTTTTGTATTTTGTTTAACTAGCTTCTTATTCATTAGTGTAAGAAAAGGAAACACATGAATGGAGAATGTATAGTGTTCTGATAAATAGGAAAATGTCTTTCATGAGTAAAAGAAAACGAACACATAAGTATGTAACCACTGATATTTTTATTCTTCATGGTGAAAACGTTAAGTAAGATAAATTCATAATTTAACCTAGTCTAGATATTCTGCATTCCAAATATTTTTTTTAATGGAATCAAGTTTTATAAATGGTTTTTAGAATAGTGGTCTTGTAAAATACTTCTTGCTCCAATAAGTGCTCTATATGTTGAATTGAAAAGATTTATTTCACAGACTAAGAAATCCAGTTACTGGGATACCAGTGCTTGCCAGATCAAAGCATAGTCCATGGTAGAGCCAGAAGTCAAAGCAGGGCCTCTGGACCTGATGTTTGCTTCCATAACAGAAAGAAAAACAGAGGACAGTTGATATTTTAAATATCACATCTGTGATTTTTGTTATTATTCACAATGCCGAGTCCCTATAGTGTAGAAAGTTTTAGTACCAATAATCATTTAGGCTAATATTTTGTAGGCAGCCAAATATAATAAAACAGGGCATTATCTCCGCAAGTTTCACTGACACTAGTTTCTAGAAAGAGTCTAATCTTCCCTTTGTTACAGGAACCCAAACTACCTCAATAATTCTAAGGATAGAAAGAAATGAGCAAAAAGTAATGGAAAGGGAAATTATCTTCTTCTTCATTATACAGGGGCTTTAAATGTACACTAATGACATTTTTTGTGTATGCATTAATATTTCCAATTGCAATGATACTGCAAGCTACCTAATGGATCTATACAAAGAATCACTATTGAGGCAATTATTTCTATCTCCTCTATCAAGTGAGATATTTTTTCAGCAGCTGAAGGTCATACTTGTGTATCAGCATGCTTTATTCTTTATCATGAGAGCATACAATAATTCGGATTGAAAGAAACCTCAGGAGGTCTGTTGTCCAGCCTCCTGCTCAAAGCAGACTCAGCTATGAGGTCAGATAAGTTATTTAGGTCTTTATGTCTAAGACCAAGTCTGGTCTTGAAAACCCTCAAGGACAAAGACTGCATAACTTCTCTGTACAGCCTGCCCCACTGCTTGACTGTCCTTGGGGTCAAAATGCTTCTACTTATATCCATGTGGATTCTGTCCTGTTCCAAATTCTGGCCATTATCTCTTACCCTCCCTCCATGTTCGTGAGCTGTCTGATTCTCGTGTGCTCATGACCTCCTCATAAGTACTTGGGGGCTGCTGTTAGGCCCCCCAAATTTTCTAGCTTCCTCAGCCTCTCTGCATAGGGCAAGTACCCCAAGCTGGAACTCACTTGAGTTTGCCAGTGTCTCATACTGAGCAAGAGATCCAAAACTGGATGCCTGACTCCAGTCTCAAAAATGCTGAGGAGAGGTGCTAATCACTTCAACAGACCTTCTGGCTGTGTTGCTCTTGGTACAGCCCAGGATGCTCTTGCCCTTCTTTGCAGCCAGGACAGACTGCTGGCTCACACTTACCTTGCCATCTACAAGCACCTGCACATCCTTCCCAGCAGAGCTGCTCCAAAGCTGCTCCACCACAGCCAATCAAGTCCCAGCCTCTATCAACTCAGGGAGTCTTCCTTTCCAGCTCTCACACTTGACATTTCTTTATTTTGATTTTCGTATGGTTCCTGCTGACCAGTTCCTCCAGTCTGCCGGGATCCCTCTGAATGGCTGTCCTGCCCTCAGGCATATCAACTGGTTTGATTTCATCTACAAACTTGATGACAGTGCACTCCATTCGCCTCCTCCAGGTTACTGAAGAAGTGAGAACGTTATTTGAAGTCAAACCTCTAGACTTTGTCAAAAATCCTGTTCTGATTATTTTCATTAATCCATTGTTATGGATTAATAACATATCAGTTATACAGTTTTCAAATGGGGAGATAGCAAAATATCTTGCTAATAATGAAAATCACAGTAGATAACAATAGTATTGAGCTTAAAAGCCACCATTTAGGCAAGAATGTAAATGAAAAGACTTCAAGATTCTAGCTGGAAAGTCTAAAAATAATGAATCCACAAACTGTGTTCTTAAATATTCACTAAATAGGAACTGAAACTCAAATGCCATGAATTCTAATAGAAGCTGGCAAGCTGCACAGTTTGAAATGCTCTATTTTTTCATACCTGAATAATGATGCAAAATGCCTTAGGGATGATGATGATACTCAACATCTCATCTGAATTATATGATATGCAAAACAATAAGAAAATATATCCTTAAACCGCAAAGTATCCTTGTGAATTTCCGCCCATGGTGAATACAAAATTGCAATTGAAACTATTGAATGAGGAATTTTTTCCTGAAGTAAGCAAAATTTCAAACTGTCAGTGGGAAAACCAAAAGGAATTAATTTGAAATTTTGTCTTTTCTAGATGTTAAGACACGGAAACAGTGGCTTCTGTAGATTCTAGAGTGAAAGTCCTTCAAATTTCAGATTTTTAAGATCTGCAATATGCCTATAAAAAAACTCAGTAGCTTCTAAACCACTTAATTTGTCCTGTTTAGATCTTTAATCAGACTATACACACAAGGTGGAGAACACTGGTTTTGCACGTTTCCCAGAAAGCTAATTCATTACTAGAAATCTGAATACTGAAAGCTAAGTAATAGTGGTTGTGCATGGAATAATGCTAATTAACGATGACAGTAAAGTTCATTATATTGAAAAGTAGATCTGAGTACCATAAGACTTATTCTTAGTAGAAGGACATACTGCACCAAACATTGCAAAACAAAAAATGAGTTCCTACTTTGTAAACCAAGTGTTCAATGTTTTCACATCCCCATTCTGTAGTCCAGTATTATAATCAGATCTTTTTAGCTTACTGGATTCCTGATTTTACAAAGTAAAAGCAAATTCAACCTCCTTAGTCGGTAAGGAAGAAGACAAAAACCCAGGGAGGTGTCACAGAAATATTTGTGACATTACTGTATATCATTAGTATGATTAATAATTTTATAGTTGTAGTTGTTACAAATATATAATTCGTAATAAAATTATTTTTAATTTTTCACAACATTTACAAACAATCTGACAAATGGTTTATGACATAAGGATACAGTGCTTGGATGAAATATCTCTTCGAATTCTGTCTCATATATATTTATTCATTAAGTAATTTCTCTCTGTAAAGAGATGTTTCCTTATGGATTTTATGGGATGTCCTTACATTATTGATAAACTACAAGCATGTAAATGAGCTGCTTTTAATCATATATGTGGTTTTAGAAATGTTAACCAAACAGGTTTGTTTATTTCACAGAAGCTAGTATTTTTGTCTTTGCTTTCAGTTTTCTAGATTGATTTTACTACTAACATGAATTTTTAAAAAATACCAAACAACTCCAATAAATAAAGAAAGCAACCCAAAACCTAACAAAAAACAAACAAACAAAATCCTAGAACAACAGCAGCAACAACGACAAGAAAGTCCACCTTGATATGGTAATCAATATGAGCAGATAATGCTTTGCCTCATTGCTTCCGGTATAGACAAAAGAAAAATGAGACAATAACTCTTGGTGTCATTCTCACTTTATTTAAAAATGACTTTGTTCAAGGATCTAAAAGAAAAAGTAAACATCAATGCAAACAAAAAAAATGACAAACTCTGTTACATAGAACTTGCAGTTCAAGAAATCTCTGGATAATCAAGTTTAGAGAAGTATTGTTGGTGTTGTTTAAAACTGTATAACTATAGTTTTTTTCTTTCTCCATCTATGTAGTAGTCAGCTGAATAAGAAGTAAAAACAAATTTAAAAAAAGACAAGAACCCCACCAAAATTTGAAATACTGTTACAGAAAGCCCATAGCTTCATTCCTCTGTGTTCTTCAGATTTAGAAATGGAACAAGGTTTCATAGGAAAAATACATCTCTACAATATGATTTGGTCTTTGGGTTTAAAAGATCAGCTGGCTGAGGGGGCAGCTTTTCAACCTGCAGAAGTACAGCTTTGTTGAACATGTTATGATGAAGGAATAAATATTAATTCTGTAGAAACCTGGGCCTCTCTTCTTCCCTGCCCATACTCAGGATTAAAGAACAGAGTAACAGACTTCCTCCTTCACCTGGCAGATCAAAGTACACATCTCAGAGTTATGTCTGAAGGTGTCAGTGTTCACTAAAGGTGAGAGAGAACACCAGGAACTCTACATGTCTGATCAGGATTTGTTCACTAGTTAGGAAGTGATTGGCAGAGAAAGAGGTATTAAGCACTCACGCTCAGAGAAACCAGAATGAAAGCACAGCCAAGATTACCATCTGTTGAATATGAAATGCTTGGATCAAGACATTATAGATACATTTCCCCAAACAGCAGGGGAAGCAGTCTTTTTTGGAAACACTATCACAACAGAGTAGGGAAGCATTAAGATAGAAGCAAAAAGCTGTTCACTAAATTTTGGAGAGCAAATTACTTTATTGATGCAATTGAACTGTATTTAAATTTTGCTGGATCTGTGAAGGGCTTTACAACTTACTTCTAAATTAATAAGTTGGATTTCTGACGTACTATACAAGCTATTAATATTATTATTAATAATTATGATCATCATAATTAGAAGAAGGAATTATGGGGGATCCCATCCCAAATGGCCTTTGAGCTATGATATGTTTTCATTTAGCCTGAATAAAGCCAGATATTTTTACCATTTTCAAACCTCCCTTTGCTGAATTAGATGACCTTTGACAAACACTAGCATTGAAAGTTATTCTACTTCCGTATTCAAAGAATTGTTGAAGAGGTAGAGGGCAGCTCTAACTCATGAGGGTAATTGTCTATGCAATTACTCTTTTCTATTTTTCTTCTTTAATTGTAAATTGGAATGTAGAAACTAGGACTAGACCTTCATCATCCAAGATTAATCTCATTTGTGCAGCCAGCAGCCCACAAAGTATCAGGACCATTTAGACTTCCAGAAGGATTAAATCATCTATTTTGTTTCTTTCAGTTCTTCCTGCTCTGCAGTTTGATTTTTAGTCAGAAAAATAAATTATTCAGAGACCACTGCCTTTACCATTGCTGAAAGCACCACCAAATAACTAGAGAAACGTAAAACTGTGAATTGGGGTAGTGGGAGTGATATACTTTTACTTCTTCAAGGTGTGGTGGGTTGACCTTGGCTGGACACTAGGTGCTCACCAAGCCACTCTATCACTCCCGTTTCAGCTGGACAGGGGAGAGAAAATAAAATGGAAAGCAATTCATAGGTTGAGATAAAGCAGTTTAAACAAGAAAAAGTGAAAGTTTGCATGCATGGAGACAAAGAGGAAAGTTTATTCTCTACTTCCCATCACTGAGCGATATTCAGGGAAGCAGGGCTTCAGTACACGTAGCGGTTGCTCCAGAAAGCAAGCACTGCAAATAACAAACACCCCCTCTTTCCTCCTCCTCCTTCCCTTGGCTTTTATGTCTGAGATGACAACATATGGTATGGAACATCGCTTTGGTTATCCCTTTGTGTCAGCTGGCCTGGTTGTGTCCCCTCCCAGGATCTTGCCCCATCCCAGCCCCTTGATGAGGGAGGGAATGCTGAGAGACAGCACTGATGCTGTGCCAGCCCTGCCCAGGAGTACCCAAAACGCTGGTGTGTTATCAGCACCTTTCCAGCCACCAATGCACAGCACAGCACTGTGGGAGCAAATATGAGAAAATGAACTCCAGATCAGCCAGACCCGACACACAAGGATTTTGAATATTGCGTGATATTCTTCTAAGAAATCTAGGGAATTATGACCATTGAAGTTGGTATGAAGCAGGTTAGAGCTGGTTGGAAAACTATTTTCAGAACAGTTGCCCAAGTTTTAGTGTAATAGTCTAGAGAGACTTGTCCCAAATCTGGGCTTGATAAGCAATTTCACCAAAAAATGGAATGAAAGAAGGCTGTATTATTATTAAATATCTGATAATACCATTCTGAGAGAGACTTGGAATATTTAGAATGCTAGAAACCAAATGATCGTGGGAATGAAAAAAAAAACAAACAAGCAACAAAGCAAACAACAAACCATATTGTAGAGATATATGCAAGAAGATTTGCTGTAAGATGTATGAGGCAATTCTTCTGCTCTACTTGAATTAGTAGATCAAGTAAGGTGCCATCATATTTGTATCATTTTTTTAAAGAAAGTTTTTAGGTAAAAGGCAATTTGCAGAAGAACAGCAAGCCCAGAACATTAAGAAATATGATACAAGATCAGAAAGTGGAAATAAATGGGTTTATTCTAGTGTAGAGAAGTGAGAGATCACTTAAGAGACAAGAAAATAGTTTTCGACAAGGCAAACCCATGACAGAAAAAAAGTTCTGATTTGAAGCATGAGGCATTTACTGTTTATATCAGAAAAAGTACTATAATTATAAAACCAAGCTAGAACTAGATGACTCTGGAAAGTCAAGTAAGCTCCATATTGAAGGTTCTAGAAATTAAGCCACACAATTTATAATAAAAGACCAGCTAGATCATTTCCCTCTTGCAACAGGAAGAATAATGCTCTTTGAACAATTTTGAGATTACAGAATATGTATGCATTGATCAAAAAGATGCAATTCTTCAAAATTCAAGAACAGAAGTTTTCTTTGTACACAGCATTAAGGTACTTTTTATCTAAGTGTTACCAAGCATATTTAATGTAAAGCTGTCCACAGATAAAGTGAAAATTGCTTTGTTGGGAAGGAAGGATAAAACCTTTCTTGTAAGTTTCAGGTATATTAATAATCCATGACACTGAGCGGAAGGAAAGTCCAGTTCTACCTTCTTTCTTATTTTTTTTCCTTTGTACAACAAACCACACCCTTCCCCCTTCTCAAATAATGTTTTTTGTAACCAAAGAGGGGGAGGGAGGACAAATGGCTGTAGAAATATCTTACTGATTCTATATGGTTTCTTTTTTCTAGAATCTATTCATGCAGCAATAGAGAATGCTTCCAATGGTGAAAATTTTGGTGAGCAACACAATCTAGAAGAGCTGCAGAGCTCAAACTACAGAAAATACCATTTTTAGGCAAAAGCTCTATAGTAGAGTAGTCATGAGGCAATTTATGTCTTCCTGTTTAAAGTTAGTTGTGGGAAATGCTCTTCATGACAAAAAGATCTGTTGCTTGATTGTGCAATTCAACAGAGCTGAAACTGTATCTAAAAGGCAATGTTTCTCATGTTTTGGAACAAAAGTTCTGAAAAAAGTTTTATTTTCATGCTGCTTTCTCCAAAATTCAAATCATATTGTCACCACAAGGTTGTTTATTTTCATTACAGATAATTAAAGATTTCAGACTAATCTTGGTTGTAATGCTTTCTCTTTGTAGGATAAATGCTGAAATAATATAGACTATAGAATATCAAGGTGGTTTATTGGTGGGAAACACTTTGAACTCAGGATCAACAGGAACTCTTCTACCTGGTGAAAGAAAGAAATCATTAAATGTTAATTCCAGATGATACTTGCAGTACAGCAGGCAGGATTTTGGCTGGGTGGAGGCAGTGGGAAAGCCTGAACTTGTTCAGAGCGAGCAGAATACAGTTCTGCTCTGGGTCAGTCTCTCAGTATCCGCACCAGTGTTGAGCCGCCTCCAAGCTAACACATCTCATTCCTCAGTATGGCATCTTAGTATGGCTCAGTGCTGTATTAGCCCTGCTGTTCAGCTTCCAGTGAATTCAGAAGTGTTGGCAAAGGGAGGCCAAATTTTTCTGACAAAAAAAAATTGAAGACAGAAGGTTTGTTTCACTTAGGTCATAAAATTGTCATGAAAGCCTTCAGATTTCCAAAATGCAAAAATTTTGCTGCCATAATTACTAGTAAATCAACCACTCAACTGATAATGTTTTGAAATATGTCATGATTTATATCTGTATGTACATAAGTTTTAATATTTTGGCAGCAACATTTTGTTTTTAGATTGTTGACATACCCCTGTTCAGTTTATATTCTATTTGGAATTAAGAGCTTGTAGTATAATTGAAGCTCTTTATTTTATGAACTAAGAAACATCCATAAGTGTCTTCTTTTCTTTAATAAAATTTTGATTAGTCATAACCTTTTGTTGCTTAAAATAGTTTTACTTCGTTATTGAAAGGGTAGACAGTTGACTGGACATAAAATACTACTTTAGCCAAAGGAGATGTGTGCTTGCTTGTTAGCTTTCCATATGAGTATTTGCCATGACCATTACCATTACCATTTACCATTAAATTTGCACTGTTACAGAGCACAGAGAGTGAACTGAAAAGCCTGGAGCAAAAACTGCATGGTGGCATTTCTAAATAGTAATGTTTTAAGCCAGCGAGTTATGGCAAGAACACTTATGGTCACCAACTTCATAGCACTAAATATTTTTCTTACTGTTGGTGTTACCTATGAGCATTACACTTTAGATTTCAATTAACAGTTTGCTCAGATCTTTATCTGGAGTGGAGAAAAAAGTGCAACTGGTTTACACTAATGGAACAGAGGCCTCATTATGCCAAAAGTGGTGCCTGATAACTCTTTGTTGCAGCTATAATTAATTATTTCCTGCTTTTATTTTTGTCTGTGCAAAGTTAAAAATAGGGCATTTAAGTCAATAGAGTTGGAATTTGTGCCAGTAAAAATGGAAGAAAATTATATCATGAATGCCAGCCCCCCCCCCAAATTTATTTCTTAATGGTTTTTTGTTTTCTAGGTGTTTTTGTTAACCACATGAGGTATACTGCTGGAAATTTCACATTACAGTATGTTTTCTTCTGCATGCAGTGTCAAGCAAAGTAGAACATATGCTATTTTGTAAGCAGGAAAGAGATTATACTCTTGAGAGAAGCTTATCAAATGTGATTTGATCTATCAATTTTCACAGAGATCCTGTGAGCATCAGAAAGAAAAAAAGTCAACTCATTTATTTATTCATTTTATACGCAGTAGTCAAACAGCTTCTCATACTTTCCTCCTCTTGTTAAAATCAGCAGGAAAAAAAAGTAAAACATCTTTACATGAAGCACCTTTATCTATCTATTACTCATCTTGAAATTTAAAACAACTCCAGTTCTCAAGTCTGTGGCAGTTTGGTACTCTCAAAATGTTGGAACTATACAGCTCTTTAGCTTGGTAGAGTCAATATTTTTAGATGAAATCCCAAAAGAAAATAAATAATCCTGTTTGTTAGATATTTTACTGGTGTCTTGTATTGTTGTATTTTATTGACTTGCTCTCATATTTTACTTAACTATTTTGGAAGTAGTATTACCTGATCTTTATTTCCCTTTTTGATTTCTATATGCCATGCAAAAAATACAGAAAAAACAACAGTAAAAGAGGCACTTTAAGTGAATAGACCAAATTTAACCACCTGTGAAGTATCTGGAGTAGGATGAAAGAGATGCTTCAGAAGCAGTTTAATACGCCCTGTCATTCCATCCCTGTCCTGTGTGAGAAAGGAGGTAGAAATACATACATTATGTTATAGGAAATGTGGTCCCTTCTACAACATTTCTCTTTGTGCCATTTTTAGAGCCCAGGACAGTGCAGGAATAATGAAAATTCAGATCTACATGATGATAATCCATGTGCTGGTCTTCCCCTCCTATCACGGGTCTGCATTGTTGAAAGAAGAACCTGCAGATCTGGGAAGTCTCCAAACTTCAGCTGGAAAAAAGACAGATGCAATGAAGGACTAGGAATGCTCTCTGAGATAGTAACATGGAAAAGTAACCATTTTTGTTATATACAATGAACTTCAACATTTCTTGCATATGAGAGTTCTTGGAAGGTCAATTTAGAATTTGGGAGCAACGGGCAGAGGAACTGTATTTCATGCAAGTCATTACTTATTCTTCCTGCTCTGCTTTTAACAATGGAGCAGTATCACCGACTTCAGGAGTCAACTGTGCTGGCAAGAGGCTGTTTATTCAGGCATTCATGAGTCATGATCTCAAACAACACTGGAGATCGAAAGGCTTCATTGCTTTTAAAAAAGCAAAACCAGATAAGGATCTGAACTCATTAATTTAAGCACGTGTAGATAACGAGAAAATCAATTCCCTTTGTGGGGTAAGGGATGTGGCTTGGCCAGTGTTATCTCATTTGCCTATATATATATTTACACTCTAAGTCCTCTTCATTATTTCCAGGTGCTCTTCTCCCTAGAACTTGTTTTGAACTTGCCCATGTACTCATTATATCACACTGCTGAAGTCTGCAAGCATTCATCCAGGCTACAGGTGGATTCTGTCATATCTGCCCTCCCTGTGGATGGTTATATATCTGATATATGTATAAAACAAACTATCTGAGCATGTACAATATGGATTTTGTATATTTTCAGTACATATACTCTTTTACTAAGGCAAATATTTTAACTCACCGTTTCAAATATTGACATCCCCACAAACGTATATTTTTTAAAAAAAGATGAGATAATGCATTTCAAATGTATTTGTACAAATTCTGTCTTAGATCCCTGATCTTACTAACAGATGTTACTAAACCATTTGCTACAAAGAACAGAAAAGGGAGAGTAAAATTCATGTGAATAAAATCTGACAGGATTTAAAACAAAACACGAGTGTAACAAAAGAATAATCTGGTATTCAGTCTTATGATGTATACAGCCATCATTTTGATGAATCAGCTTATTTTGTGTGACTGGACAGGTGGGAAATCAGTATTTTAGCTGTGATGCATTTATAGAATGAGAATATTTTTCTGTAATATACGTCTTTACTTTTGCCTCTCCATCTTGCTCCACTTTACTGAAATCTTATTGTTATGTTATGCATGAGCATTTCCAAATGTCATTTGGAAGACACAGTAGGAATAAACTACAAAAGTCACTGTGCAGTACAGATTCTAGTCCAGCGGCTTGTTTTAAAGAGGCCATGATACATAATATCCAATCACATATACTTCCAGCCCTTTGCAGACAACTGCTGTTGATAATGTTCAGTCCTTTATTCTCTGGATTTGTCATTTTAAGGTAGAGATATCAAATTCATCATATAAAGCCTTTGTAAATACAGATTGCAAGATGATTTATAATTTGATGGAGGGAATGAAAAATTAGTGTGATTCTCCTTGGTGATAAAAATGTAAAAGGATAACCTATACTTGTGTGTAGTGGTGATCTTTCCTTTTTAACGTTTGAAGTTCTGGGTTGCAGTTTTCTGGCTGGCTCAGCATGTGAACCTTCAATTACTTTACCACTTTGCTCCTTTGGTTCTTTTATTGCAATATATAAAAAGAAAATAAATGCTTGATTAAGGCAGCATACAAAGCTCTGGTGCAAGGTGTGTCAACATGTCTATGGGATTAGGGTCCCATGGATAATCTCTGAACTCTATATATTCCCATTGTCTATTCAAGTATCTGGGAGACTGGGGTTTCACTTTTAGTTTGTGTATTGTCTCAGATTACAGTTTTCAAAATAGCTCATGCCTCAAAGTAACCAAACGCCAAGACAACAGCACTGTGAGAAGAGTGATCTTAGTTCTGTTCCTTGAAAACTGATATGACAGAAAAGTCAAATTAAATGTGGCACTGAAGTGGATTTTCCTA
Organism: Oreocharis arfaki; assembly: GCA_013398015.1. Lineage (NCBI taxonomy): Eukaryota > Metazoa > Chordata > Aves > Passeriformes > Paramythiidae > Oreocharis > Oreocharis arfaki. The sequence goes on from VZRR01013713.1 coordinate 18,342, forward strand.
GAAACCTGAAACCCATTTGAATTCATGCCTGGATTCTTCTCCTGAGTTAAGGAAGAAGTAAGAAATAATTTTGATCTGCTCGACTAGCATGGTATCGTATTGATATCTCCACTAGGGTCTCACTGCCAAGTTCTCAAAGGGTGTCTGTACTCATCACCAGAGCTTTTGAACTCAGATCATATAATGTGCATTACATTTCAGTTTAGAGATGCACCATTTAAGTTTCACAGGTACTTGATCATTTATATTCATGGTTTCTGAGTATATCTGAATTTCTGTTGCCTTACTTCTGATATTCTAAAGGGAAGAAACTTCAGGACAGTTGTTTCTTCACTTCCTGCTTTTTTTTCCCTGCTATTTCAGGGTACTGTGCTAGAAAAATCAATGAAAATCAGAGATAAGCTTCAGAAATGAAGGTGGCATGATGTACTATGATGATGTGTACAACTTCCCCTTTTACTTTGCTTAATTAGTACATACTGATATCCAGAAATGTTCACCATTTGCACAGGACAGTTAGATTGCGAATCTGGCATGAAGAGATCTTAATGAAGCTCAGATAGTGGCAGGTACCAGTTCTTTACAATGTAATTATATTCACAGTATTACTCAAGCCTGACATGCTCTCATGCACACTCCCTGCATTCACTGCAGAGTGAAGAGAGCAAAGCTGTTTTCCTCATGGTGTCATTTAAGTTTTTAGAGGTACAGACATGAGAGGTAGCTATCCCTGGGCTTGGGTACTCCATATTTTCTGTTTTGTTTTTAACTTGTTTTTTCCCCTAAGTGAATACTTTCTACTAGCACTGGGAAAGCTCTTCCATGTGACATGCTTGGAGTTCTCACACCTGTTTTCCCCTCTGCCTTCTAGGTGTGAAGCGCTTTCTTTTCAGCATTCTTAATTCTCAAAGATATTACTGAACCACAGGGAGGCAAATCTGCTTTGTTATATAACAAAAACAAGTTACAGGAGTTCAAACAAAACAAAACAAAACAAACAAATAAGCAAACAATAGCCACACTTATTTTTCAGATAAATTCTTTTTAAAATATATGTATTTTTAAAAAGGCTAAGTTAACAGTGACAGATGCAGAAGAAAGAAAAAATTCTGGATGCTAGTAGTTCCAAATTCCTAATAAGAAAAGTTGAATTTACTTATTATATTAGCAGGGGCATTCTGAATCTCTTCTCACACTACAGTTCAGAGAATATTTCCAGAAATGTTGTTGCAAACCAGAATTTTCTTCTCCATCTAATTTTATGCTATTTTATTTTATTTTATTTTATTTTATTTTATTTTATTTTACTGATTGGAAAGGAGATAGGAAAGAGGTGAAAATCGTAAGAGAAGTCCCTGGAGAAGGCAGTTCTTTGCTTACCTAGGCATTTGCTAACGAGAGACAAGGCATTGTCAAAGCAGAATTGGCAACTGCTTGAGACATTAGTCCTTATGATGAAAACAGAACCTGCTTTGTAGCAACAAATACAAAAACTGTGAAAATCATTGGCTTATTTAAGTTTTACTTTGTTTTTTCTGAGTGCAGTTCTTATGAATAGGCAAAATGGAAAATGAGATTCAATATAGACTTTGCATTTGCTACTCATAAAAAAATTGATTCGTAAAATCATTGATTAGACATTATTTGATAAACTCAGCTTTTTCTGCAACAGTTAAAATCCTTTTTAGAGAAAAGCAGCAGATCAGTTAAATTATTAAAGGTGGGTAAGTTTTGCTGAGTTCCTCTGCTTGTATCCTCTTACGCAGTCTACCAGAAGTCCGCAATGGTGAGATGGGGTGACAGTCAGAGTTCACTGATCAACTAGAATGAGTTTTCTACACTTAGAATGTAATGTTGCAAAGAGAAATGAAGCTTCCATTTTGAGAAAGAGGTGATTGAATGCTAAAAGATTTATTATCAAAGGAGAAAACAAAGAAAACTACAGGATAGAGTTATCTGTAAATAATTTAAGAGACAAAGTAAAGTAAAACTCAGTCATTTCTGTGTTATCAGCAGGACATGCATGTTTCTCAGACCTGCTGAGTTTTCTCTAAAGAGAATTTGGGAGCAATTTAGTTCATTCTAAAGTGGAAAATGAACTTGAGAAAAATGTTGGAACAGGCAACCTTTATTTTCTCCTTTATTTGAGAAAATAAAAGAGAACACCTTAAAAATAATTAAATATAGAACCTAGGAAGAAATTACTGCTGTATCTGATAAAATTTTCATGTGGAATGATATGATTGTTTGCATTGTTTTGTTTTCTTTGTTGATTGAATGGTGGGGTTTTTTGATAAATATCAGAAAAAATAATTAGTATTATTTTTTTTCTGAAAACTCACATTAAATTCAAAAGGAAGAAAATGTCTTCAGTATTTAAATTTACAACCATGAATGGTATGTCAGTGTTTTATATGTGACTTTGTTTACAGGATGTTGACATAAAACTTGTCCTTTCTCTGATTTTGTTGTGTTTTAACCCCAGCTGGCAACTGGGCCCCCACAGCCACTCACTCATCTCCCCAGGGGGATGAGGAGAGGATCAGAAGAGGAAACTCGAGAAAACTCATGAGTTGAAATAAAGACAGAGTAATAGGTAAAGAAAAGCCTAGCATATCTTTGTGCTATTGTGCTGGTTTTAGCTGGGGTAGAGATAATTTTCTTCATGGTAACTGCTATGGGACTGTTTAGGATTTCTGCAGGAAACAGTGTTTATAATGAAGAGAATTTCCAGCACAAATCCAAAACATAGCCAGGTGCTAGCTACTGTGAAGAATATTAACTCTACCCTGGTCAAAAGAAGCATAACTTTCCATGGAGTTTTTTGAAAGTTTTTGGTGCCTGTGGTTTTTTCTGCTGTTGTAATTTATGTATTTATATTAAGTGTGAATATTTTTAACTTTCTAAAATAGGCATCTGGAAGTTGGCATTTTCCCCCTTATGTTTACTTAAATGTATGTACTGTAACACTAAAAATTTGAACTTGTACTTATATAAAGTAATTTATTCATAGGTAGTCAAAGTACTAGACAAATTCTCAAAAAAAAAAAAGGAAAATTAAAAATGAATTAAAGATTATATTTTCAATTGATATGTGCAGCAGAAAGTATGGAAATCTGAAGTCATTCAGTTTCAATGGAACTAACTGTGGATTCAGGTCAGCAAAATAGAGAATGTGAACTTATACTTGGAGGCAATATCCTTATTTTTCCATTTTCTGTTAATCAAATGACATGTATAAAATTAATGCTTAACAGACCTAAGATTTCTAATTCTTAACACAGTAACTTACTTACCTATGATCCTACTGGCATAGTGTCAGAATTTAGCAGATTAATTTTACTAGCAGGTATTGTCCTGAAATTAACAGATCACTCTTTTAGGTCATCAGCTACTTACACATATGGCTACAGTAGAGAGATTTGGGAAAAAAAAACCCAAACAAACCAAAATCCCAGTCTTCCCCAGATGTTTCAGTGTTGGCTATCAGAAATGAAAGTAATGTATTAGCTGTACTGGAGAAAACGTTAACTCAATTACACTCTTGCAAGATTTATAAGAACTAAAGTGAATTTAAACTTGAATTGTCAAAGGAAATTTTACATGCATTAACCACTCAGCTACATCCATCCCATATATTTAATTATGTACCAGATTTTGAACCACTGTCTCCAGAGCAGCGCAAAATAGGAGTTTTCCTACACTACTGTTCATAGGCATTGCTCTGAATTACACGTGTAAAAACCTCAGGGTCTGAAAGCTGATGTCACCAAAAAAAGGACCTAAAGTTAATATACTTTCATTCCTCTCCTGGAGATGTGTGTTACAGTAAATAGACTTTACCTCATTCCCTTGAATATTCAACTAGTCAAGTGTTTCAAGTAATTTAATGTTAAAAGATTGCTTATGCACATCCCAGCATATTTGATATTATTTTACTTAGAAGAATATGCAGAAAAACATAATTTGGTATAGGAGGTTGGAATGCTGGCATGGCCTGGAATGATGAAAATAATTTTAATCTGCAATTAATAATCCAAATTTTAAAGCAATATTTTTTCAATATTATCAGTTATGAAACCTTAATGTTACAAAAATATCATCCATTACTAATGCCAAACAGCTTAAAGCACAGTGGAACTAAAATTTTTAACAAAAAAAATGTAGAAATTTAAAGACTTGTTGCATTTATCTTTAAAGATCAAAGTTTTTGCGTCTTTGTTCAACCTTCTCATACACTGTTTCAGGCATATATGTTCCAAGGACATTTCAGATCTTAGTAAAGAGAATTGAAGTGCAGCCTAATGCAGATTTTTCAAATTCAGCCTGTAATATCTTCTCTTTTGCTTAAATCTGTGGACTGTGTGCATTAAGACCATAGTGAAATGGTAACTCTGTTAGTAGCATTCTGCTCTGAATAAAATGACACTGATGCAAATATTTCTGGGATTCGGGGGGTTGTTGCAGGGTCACATTTGCAGGATGTGCACTCATATCTGTTTTAAATGAATACTCTGCAATACTGGACAAGAAAGTCAGAGAGAGGAGACAGTCGGAAGTTAAATATGGAAAAAGGAGTTCATGTTTTCCTAAAGCTTATATTATTGGTACAGAACTTGAAGACAAGCAGACTGAAGAGGAAATAGAAAATTGTTAAAAGATTAGTTCAGCACAAACCATGAAGCAGTGCAATGCAAACTCAATTCACCTTAATGAGAACATTTCATAGAAACACTCAAGTTTTTAATGGAAATATTGATAATAAGATTCATAGATTAATTCCTAGACAGAATTCCATGTTATTATAGGTGAAATTCACCCAACCTGGAATAATTTTCATGTCTGAGGCAAAATGTAGATTTTAAACTCAACATTCCTATATCCCATGTTAAAAAGATTTTTAAAAAAGAAGGAATTAAAAATTTGGGACAGAAAGGAAACTGCTTGGTTTTTAAGGCAGACCAACTTGGTTTGTCTGGAATTCTTGGGACAGAAATTAAAAATTAACAGTAGAAATATATTGTACCCTTTCAACATATGTTTCTTGGAGATTTAGCTAAAGCAATTGCTTTCATGTTTTTATTTGTTCTGTATGCTCACAATTACCTATACATGATGAAATTAAGACAAGAATGACTCGGGGTTTTTTTTACAGTAGACAAATGGTGTAGCAATAAAACTCCTGTGCCCAGTCCATCTCACTGATTGCATTTCCTATTCCATTTTCCTCTTTTTCTTTAGATTAGCACTATTTGTGTATAAAAATACATTAGTCTGGATTCTATCTTCCAAAGCATTTTAAGTAGCTACTTACTATGATTTAATTTGGGAGACTCCTGTGCCTAATAAGCTTTCCATTTAAAATCCGAGCTTTGAGCTTTGTAAAAGCTACGTGGTCTACATGTAAACACTGTGTAAATAGCATCTGAATAAAAGGCAGGGGCACACATTAGGAGCTGCCAGAACTGTGTCTGTTGTGGCTGCCCTGGTCGTTGCCGCTTGAGCAGCTGAAGAACAAAAGTACTGATTGATTGGTGCCAACTCAAGCAAAAAATACGCCAGCATAGAGAAAAGTTAGAAACAAACACAGAAATAGGTTATAGGAAGTGTGTATATTTGTTGGTAGAGGAACAAGAGAGAGACATTTAAAGTGTGGTTGTGAAACATGTTTGCTTGTGATTTTATTTAGTACAGGCATAGAGAATCTTGTTCTTAGATTTTGTATCTGTCGGATGATACTACCCCATATGGTTTTAGAGAATCTGACTGCACTGCTGTTTGAAAATGGTTTTTTTTTATGTTGATACAATCTAATATGTTGCTAAACATTATGAATAAAATGCAGAATATTTCATGTACTATAATACAGCAGAAATGTGTTTGTGGCAGAGGGGTTTTTGTCTAGAAACTGATAAAAATGAATGTGGGACTACAATGTTCAGCATACTGTCCAGAGAACATTTATTTATTTAAATGAGAAAGTAGTTCTTAATTGCTAGTTATGAATTAAAAGCTTTTAATGGCTTTTGCCTCTCTGTCCAGTTTCGTTATTTGCTGAAAAACTGCATTTTGTATTTATTTGCTCTAAGCAGCAGATTTTGTTTTACTCAGTGAAACTGAAAATAATCAAGCGTATGTTAGTATCCACAGGTAAAAAATAGTGTTTTATTTAAACAGAAAATTCTAAAGGAAACTTTAAATTAAAAGAAAAATAGATTGCTGGGTTTTTTTAATGAGGTATGTAGGCATCAATTTTTAGGTATACTATAGTGTTCAGATACCCTGCCTTTCATAAATGAACATTTACCGTAAATCCATTATACTATGAGGACTGTGTAATAAGGTTTTCAGACTAATGAGTGATGAAGCTACCACTATCTTTCCTTTTATTGTCTGCTTTTTTTTGGTTTGTTTTTTTTTTTTTTTTCTTTTTTTAAACTTAGTAGTAGAGAACCACGGTAGGCATTTAAGAGTACTTGAAGTCTACTGTCTATCATGTAAGCTGTTGTGGTAGCACTGCATAGCTCAGACACAACAAAGGGGTAAGAAAAATAGAAAAACAATTTGTGCGAAGAAAAGTTGAAAAAATATTTCAAGAAGGTATGTGTGATAAAATGGACCATTGAGATGTTGATTTTTCCCAGATGGGAGGAAAGCTTTGGTTTTAGGGGAAAAAAAGAGTTCTAAAGATCTTGAGTTCTTTTGGAAGTAAAACTGCCGCCAACAATGTAGTCTTTGTCTCTTTACAAATACTTTTTAGAGCCCAAAAAAATGAGCCAAGGTCTCAAAATTGCTTACCAGGTTAGATCTCTCTATTAACCTCGGCAAATACATTACAACATATTCTTTTTCAGCAATGGTAATTTTTCAGAAGAGTGGAGCTTCTTCATTAAGTAAGAAAGTGGAGAGGAAAGGGGAAAGATACGGCACTAGGTATACTTATAGGATAAGACAGGTTTTCCTGTTTTGTATGATTCCTGTACACGTAGACAAAACAAGCTCTTCCAAGGAGGAAGAGAAAGGGTAATTATAACAGTTCACCAGAGGGATTTAATAAACTCAACATTTCTTGGAGACTAAAGCACATTACTTTCTAGAAGACATACTTTTTATCTTGTTTCTGGGAGGGGGAAAATCTTCAATTTATGCACTCAAGAAACTATCTGGAAGATCATAATGGGACCTTCTGGCTAGAGAAATTGAGTCTGAGTATTTTTGCAAATATTTCTTTTATTGGGTTTATTTGTATCAAATAAATACTGACATTACAGTGCCTTCAAGTAATCGAATTAGTGATATTTATGGATATTTATGAATGTATATCCTGACTGATAGAATTACATTCTCTGACAAAATTTGAAGGTTTAAAGTCATGAAACTACTGATGTAATTTGTCCATCAGATTGATGGGAAATATTAAGTGAATGTCAGTTTAGTCAGACTTCTTTAATGTTCCTGCAACTCATGTTCATTCATACTGGTTAGCGCGATGTTGACTACTGTTGGGAATCTAGTGATGAGCTAAAGAAAGTAACTGATGACTGGAACAGAGAAACAATTGCTTTTCACGAGCCATCATGATGGCTGCAGATCCCCCAGAGCCTTTCAAAATGTCTAGCAAAAAGCAGGGTATTGGTTCACAAAAGGAAAAGCTGGCCAATCAAATGTTTTGCGTTCATTGTGTTACTTTGAGATCATGTTAAGAAGTGAATGACAGACCTGATTTGCTCATATCTTTCACATTACGGAAAAATATGCAAGAGTTTAATTTGTGCAATTATTGAAAGTAACAGACTTGAAATTCAGCTAGAAACAAAGTGTCAAGTCTTCCTGCTCGAGCTGACAGATCTCTAATCAGTTGTCATCTTATATTTACTTTAAAAGACTTTATTGCAGAATATTGAATATTTTGCAAGGAGAGATGATAGTTATGGACTTCATGCTATTAATCTCTTGAGAACAAGGTGATTATAAGCTAAGTTTCAGTCTTCTGAGAAGCAAAGATTTTATTAATAAATTCAGCTGAATTTTAACCACCTCTTTTTTTTAAATGTTATTGAAGGTGTCATACCAGTTAATTAATTGAAATAAGTACTTGATATTGAGCCCTAGAGACAATTTTGGTAATTATTGCAGCTCAAAATTTAGTATGTGCTTTAGAGTTCAATTAACAGCATTATTATTCGTGTCATAGAGCAGCTCTAGACCTTGCTGTTTTGAAATTAAAAACATTAGCACTGTTTTGACAGTTTTGGTGCCAGACAAAGCCTTTTTGACTGGTTTGGTAACGTAAATGGGAGAGTTCAAGATCATCTATTTTTGGTTCTGGCAGTGGGATTTAGGTAGATGTGCCTAAGAAGCAGTTTTAGGAAGCTAATCTCTTGCATCTACCTTACTCTGTGTTTAGAATCAAAAAGTTAGCTGTGAATCTATGCTAAGATTCACATTCACAGTTACAAAAGCATTTAATCTGGAAATCTGTGCTCTGGTGACATCCAGATATCAGGCAAAAATGAGCAGTTAAGTTCTAAACGCTCTTTTAACACATGAACACAACACATAGATTAAAATCAGAGCAGAAGACACAGACCTTTTCAGTTAAGCAGGCTTTTGGAAGTAACAGGTACTATATTTTTGTTTAAGGGGATTCAAGTCCAGAAAATTTCTTGGTGGATGCCATCATCATCCTGTAGCTATAAGCTGCATAGCCACAATTAGGAGTTACTGCAAGAGAGGGAAAGCAAAGTGACTTTCCCTCTGTGGCCTTTTAAACATTGAAGCAGGGACAGCTGTACGCTTTCTGAAATCTGACCACAGGTCGCCACCTCCCCTTCTAGCTGAGTGCTTATTATTCAACAAGAGATGTAGAGCATGCTCCTGATCTCACTCACATTCAAGAAGAAAAGAGAATGCTCTCATGACATTACCCGGGAGGAAGTGAAGTTGCTTATGAAACACTCAGGTTTGAACACAGGCATGATGACTGGAAATATGGGCTTCCTTAAATAAAAAATAAAGTAAAAAATGCAATTTTCTATTCGGGAATACCAATTCTGTACCTAGACTAAGCTAAGACACCACATGTTTTCTCAGTGCAAATTTCTTCTAAGAAACTCTTACTGACCATTGTAAATCAGAATATTTTCTATGCATCATTTCAGTTTGTTTTGAATCTGGGACGATAACATCAAAATCTTGCAGATGATCTGTACTGAAGGTCATGGCAGAGAGTATAATAAAGAAATGTAGCAATGCACACTGTCATAAATGTTTTTGTTTCCTGAAATATGCTGACACATCTTTATGGAAATAAAAGGTTCTCTTTAACTTTGTGGTGCGTAGCAGAGCTCAGAAGACATGTTACTTTCAGAACAAGTGAAATAGTTTCTAACAGAGAGGTACTATAACTTTTTATAGAAAAAGAAGTAAGTCTGAAAATGTCTGTTTGTTTGACACTCTTTTCTCCCCATCTTAATATTTCCACGTGAATTCTTTTCTGTACATGGCAAAAATTGTATAGCTCTTTTCACTTCTACTTCAAACATTATTTATTTCTCAGTATTTGCAATTTGGGAAATTCAAAATATGTCTCTTAGGTATAAGAGAATGATACTTTTTCACAATCAAATTTCATTTGGTCAATAAAAGACTACTTTCTTCTTTAACATAAGATTATGCAGTTACTAATAGTGAGAAATTAATTTCAGATGTTATTTTGAAAAGCTGTTTTCCAAAAAGACTCTTTACCTAGAAAAGGGTTGTGTACGTGCCTGTTGCAAGCTGTGAGGTTTTAAGATATGCTGCATTTCAGGATGTATGACACAGAATTCTTCTGATGTTTATAGCCTTTAAAATAAATTGTTTCGGTTCTTTTAGAATTGCTTCCTGCAGAGAAGAACCTCATAATTAAAAACAGAGTAGGATAGAACTGCAGTGCAAGTCCTTTGATGTGCTGGTTACCTGATAGAATTCTTTGAGATAAGACGAACTATAGCTATTGATAATACTTTTCTTTTTAAGCCAGATTTGCAGAACTACCTAGAGTTAGCTTGTTTTTAATTTCATTTGATGAACAACAGAATATTAAGCATGAAGAAGGTAATTGTAGTATACAGAATAAGTCAGGTTTACTGACTGGAATGCTTATCCAAAACACTACAAAAATTTCATTATACTTGTTTATCTTCTGTTTGTGTTGAGTTCCTTTCAGATCTAATGATTTCTTTTTTTCTTTAGTCAATTTTTTTTAATGGTATGCATACTTTATAAACGGAAATACCTCTGTCATGTTCTTCTTAACCTTCTTTTGCTCTCTTTTAAAAAAAACCAACAAATAAAATCTACCAATCCAAATAATACCTGAAAATATCCTAGAAGACCAGAAAAAAGTTTAAAGTAGAGTAGTATGTTCAAAGTAGAGTAGTATACAGTTTGTATTTCAGTTTCATAGCAGGCAGAGAAAAATAGTGGAAATTAATCTTAAGTACTTAAAAATTTTTCCATCCTGTAAAAAATATTTTTTTTATTTTCCACTCTGTAATCTCATATTGTAAAGTGCTCTTCTAGAGCCTGTCTGTTGTGTTCCACCCATGTGTAGGCATACATAACTTGCCATTGGTACATTTAATAGGATGAAACACATTACTTGTAAAATGGTAATGGCATATCATAGCAGATATCGGTCTTACAAACCAAGTTTTCCTAGAAATTATATGCTGAGCTATGTGCAACATTGCTTTGTGAATAAGGATTAGATCAAGTTTCTACTACACTAATCCTTTTTAAATCTTATATTAGCATCGACAAATTAATCACTGCACTTTTAAATCAAAAGATTTGTTAGTAAGACCAGAATTTATTTTCTTTCATCACACTGTGTTCCTGGGTTACTGAACTTTTAGGTGTGTAACCCTTAGATGAATCAAAGTTGGTATGGCTCCATAGGTAGCTTCAGTTTCATTTTCTTATGCTCTTTACGAATTCGTGTTTGTTGATTTCATGAGATTCCTTTGTTAATATTTTTGCTTGATGACCTGCTTGGTTGAGCCTTGCTGGGTAAATAACACAGCAGGACATGTCAAAATAATAATATTCTCTGTAGCCTTATTTTATTAGAACACTATGTAATAAGCTAAAAATAGTTTGTAATTCTTAATAGTAAAAACAAAGAACTTGTGAGCTAGAGAGAATATGAAGATCTGAAAAATGTATTTTGCCGCTTCTCATTAATATCCTTTCCTTCCACACTATGTAGCCAAGCAACCTTCAGCAGATTCCTATATGGAATAAACTCTACAGCCTCCTTGAAGTCTCATTCTGTCACCTATAAATTTAGAGGCAGGGGCACAGATTCCCCTCTGAGCTATAGAAAATTCTCTCAGTTAAACAAGTTTAGTTACTCTTGAGAATCGAGCAATCTTTCATTTTCCTCAAAGGAGTTCCACTTAACCTAAAACTCTTCAGTCAGAAAAACACACAAGCTGCAGCTGAGCAGCTTTGCTCAGCAGCTTTGCACATTTGAGCTGAAAAATACATTATACGGTAATTATATGACAGACTACAAACACATCTTTAAGTTGTATTTTCTATCATGTTGTTTTATTATCTCTGTCCACGTAAACTTAATAGATGAGATGCGGTGAAATATAGTGAAAATTCTGGTACCATCTTTAATGTATCTCTTATCTTTTTGGAGAAAAATTATCTATGCTTTGGATATGCTGGTGTCAGTGTCTTAGCAAAGGGTTTAAAGTTGCATAAATCTTCATCTGATTTATAATAATTAAGACACAAAACATATAATCTCGAGAGACCTTATCTTTTCTTTGTGTTCAATTGAAATTTTCAGTTTCTATCCTTGCAGCAGTTCTGGATCATACTTTATATTAATTTCAGATGTTTGGCATGCAACTAGCTTTAGTTGTTTATTTTGAATTTTCACTTCTCATTGATGACAGAAATATTTGATTCAAAGGATATCAGAGCAGTATGAGGTCAGTCTCTGAATAAACAAAATATTTATGCCGTTTAGAAATTTAAATGAAGTTAGATTGACTGGACTTCTAAATCCTATGCTCTTGCGATGTAATGCATGTTGTGAAAGCTATGCCTTAGGTGTGTATTATTTTTCCCTAAAAGACAGATTGGGTAAAACTGAACCAGAGAGAAACTCTCATAGATGTCGTTTGGCTGAGGAGTGAGAGGAAATCTGTGTAGCTGAGATCTTAAAAGTAATTTTAAAATTCCTAAGAGAGTTTTCAAAATATAGATTATTGTAGAAATCTGTATAAGTGTCGCTTTGCAGATAAAGAGATGCCTGCAAATAGACAAATTTTCATGGACTGAAGCATAATAAATTAATCTAACAAAAGAGAAATTAAATTATACTTTATTTTTGTGACTTTAACAAGGAAATTTTATTCCAAATTTACTCTTTCTTCCTTTTTCATCATTTCTACCTCTTGAAATTAGAAATCTAACATATTTCTGTAAATCTTAATTCAGATTAAGACCTCCCTATGAATAAAATTATCGTAAATTAACCATAATAATTGTTCTGTTATAGCATGATGACATTCATAAGTATCATAACAAATCACTATTTTGTTCTTCCAGAAATTATATAATTATATGCAAATAGTTTCAATGAGAGGCAAGATATTTCTCTACTGAGTTCCAAGCAGATACGATATCTGCTACATTAGGTCCATAGAATCATAGTGACAGACAAAAACCTTCTAATCTCTTGAAATTAAATTGATATGGCACCTATTCAGTGACTTTTAAACTTGTCAGCTTAGAAGATGCTATCAGTCATAAAAACAAAGAAACCTGCTTTTTTGATCTTTCTTTAAATATAGTGTCCAGCATTTTATATGGAAGAAAATCAGATAGATAAATTTATTCCATTAAATTACTTTGATGCAGATTTACACATGCTTACAGACAATTTTAAACAGAGAAAAGAATTGGACAAATCTTTATTATCTAGTGACAATTATGTGGATGGTACTTGCACTCTGTTAATGTTATCTGTAGAGATACAGGGATATGTATGCTTGAGACAATAAATCCAGGAAAAAAGCATTCATATTAAGTATTGAAGTATGTCAAAGATGAGATAACAGATTTTATCTGGGAATGATTGACACGAGAAACAAAAGTGTAGAAAATACAAGTAAAATTCAACCTATTAAGTCCGATTCCTTAAAGGAAAATAAGGAAGACCTGTCTCTCACAGACATTTCTTGAAGCATGAAAATTGTTTAAAGGGCATCCTAATTTATCCAGTTCACAAAGCTATCTGTGATGGCAGTAAAAGATTTTTTCTTGAAATAGATGCCTTATTCTCTTTCTCCCAGTAGCTGTTCAGAGCCTTTGTCTATTTATATTCATTATTGTTGCTGTAAGAACAGTGCTGGTTTTCATTATTTCATTGGCATGAGAAGGCCTGATTCAGTTTTGCTGTCAATTTTGACCTCTTTCTGTACCTCCTCTACTCTCAGTGACTAAAAGCATCAGTAAATAGAAACAGAGAAAACTCCACAAAATACTTTTGCAGCAGAACAAAATAAGTATAACAACGCTCAAGATATATGTAATCGCAGTTCATGTCTCTGATAGGGTAAAGCTTGCACTGAGAGCTTGTTCAGTTGTTTATTGCACTGTTACATATATAGCGAGTTTTCACACACCTGGTGGGAAAGAGATTTGAGAGTATACATAAATATTATAATAAAAAGTAAGAGTCTCAAAGTACCTTCCCAGAAAGAGCAGAATAAAATCAATGTTAATTTTAATGTTGAAAAGTACTTTTTGTCAAAACATTTTAAGAACAACTTAGTTTTTCCATTTGATTTCTGTTTCACTTAAAAGTAAACAGATCATTTTCAATTTTAGCTAGCTAGACACTCATCTCTGATTTAAAACAGAATATATATATATATATATAGCCATGGTTTACCAATCCATTTAAGTTAATTATCTTGAAGTGTAAGTTTCATAAACTAATCAGTGGTGTCCACCCCTGTGGACTGTGGGTTTTTCTGCTATGCTTAGTCTAGACCTAATTTAATGGATCACTATCAGAGATGTTTGTTTGCAAAAGGGCATGAAATACGCTCATCAGCTCTCTCTTCTGCTCACTGCTGTACAAGGTCCATGAAATATCCAAGTGTAGTGTGCAGTTACTGGTAGAACTTCATTCAGCTCTGGTAGGAGAATGCCATACTCTTTGAATAATTCTGGAATAATTCCCTCATGCGACAATAAATGTGGCTCAGGTGACTGATATTTGGGCACACATTTTTGCCTTGCAAAAATTGCAGCTTCATAGCAGACACAAGCAGAAAACAATTGTACCAGCCAATATGGAATCTATTACAAGAATAAATTAGTTATACTTCAATGCACAATGCTTTACATTCACAAGAACCACAATCCCAGCTGACACCTCTATTGCAATCTCAGAAAGGAGCCAGAGACTAAAACATTGCAGAGAGAACAATTTTCTACTAAATATTTTTCTGTCAGGAAACCGTATTCAGAATGGCCTGAAAGGAAAATGCCTGTACAAAGTATGCACCATATGGCCCAGCTATGATACATCATAGGGGCCATAGTGGGAAATAACAATTTAATAAAAGGAAATTAACAGTTTATTAAAAATTTGTCTGAAATAATAATTGCTAAAATACCACATTGCTTTATTGGCTTCAACAATAATTGCTTTTCAAGCCAGATGAAATCTACAGATTTCATATTGTTTTCATCTTCTACTTCTTTACGTTCTGTGAGGCTCCTATACTTGACCCTTTAACCACTGATGTTTTGTGTCTCTGTGTCTTTGTGTAATTATGACAACTCCAATTAGTATTGGGTAGATTAGTATAAATTACTCTGTGGATTTACACTGGGAATAATCAAGAAGATGATTTTTTATTTTCCTCTCCCTCAGTCAATACATTTAAAACAGTAATATATTTTTTTTTCAGTAGTATGTGTACTTTTAAAGAAAAGAGAATTTAACCTCACTGTTAATATGTTTTGCTTGGCTGAGTTTTATGCTATCATAATAAACATAATTAGAGGGTTTTTTCTACCTATTGTCAAGAATTAAGTCATGCATTGCCAGTGAAGCAGACTTAACATCGTCATTTTTTACTGAAGTCTGAGTGAAAGCAAAAAGTAATAATTTATGAAACTTCTTGATATTCAAATGAATGGAACAAGCCAGAAATTGTCTGATTTATTCTGGAAAAAGTAGATGTTAGCTCTGAAGCAGTAGTACAAAGTATCTGTACTGCACTTCTTCAGAAATCTGGAGATGTCACAAGCAGAGGAACAATGGAATAATTCCTGATAATTTACAATTTTATGCGCATGGTATATGCTTTGGCAACGCTAAACAAAAGTATAATGACTAATTTTAATATCATGCTGCACAACATAAGAGGAGACAAATCTCAATATTAAACATTCTTAGACCAAGAAAGAGACTGATTCATTAAAAAAGTACTTCCATTGCAGTTTCTTCTGACAAAAATTATTCCATTTTTACTTTAGGGCTGGGAAATATTTCACAAAATTTGGAGGAATATCTCAAGAAATCTGTTGCTGAGTATGCTCAACTCAACTAAATGACTTAGGAAATCTGAAGACAATGTTACCTAGTCAACTAAATCCAACTATCTTCATCACAGAGATGAGAGAGAGCTCCTGACTAATATGCTTAGATGCCCCTGTTCAAGTCCCATCTTGCCTTTAACATTCATCACTCCACAGTTCTCTTTGTAAAGTAAAAACTATACTTCTTTACCACCTGTAACTGTTGAGTTAATGAAACACTGTTGAATATTTATGGTCAAATAACTATGATACACTCTGCAGGGTCTGTTAGATTCTACCTCTCACAAGAAGGATTCACACTACTGTTTCTGACAAGCTTAGACTTTGCAAGTAACACTTGATTCTTTTTCCTCTGTTTCATTCAAACTTTCTATCGTTAGGAAAAAAAAAATCATTATACTGTTTCATTCCATAGTGAAATAAACACTTATATTCTAACCTCTTTTCACGTAACATCCCTATGATTCTTGTGTAGGATTAGTCTAGCAGCTATATGTGCTCAAGAGGAATTAGTGTTGTGCTTAATACTTAATTACTAATGGACTGAAACTCAGATGAATCTGTCATAAATACGGAAAAATTCTGAGCTGATGTTTGCAATTAATTCACTGTAATCTGCAGACATAGCTGAAAAATCAACAAAAAAAATTAATGGGACAAATCCCTTTGAGCAGGACATAAATCACACTGAGAGATTCATTATCTTTCTGTATTTGTCTCTTCATTTTTTGAGGTGCAAAGACTTTTCCACATACTTGCTATAAAAGCGACATCGACAGCAAAAAGACCAACCCCCCAACACTCCCTCCTCTCTGCAAAATCTCAGTAAGAGAGCATCAGTACTTATAACAGAAGAACAAAATCCGTCATGGTCCTAAGCCTGCCAGAGTTCAATAAATGTTTAGACAATGCTCGCAGCACATGGTGTGGTTCTCATGGCTGTCCTGTGTAGGGCCAGGACTTGGACTTCAGTGATCCCTGTGGATTCCTTCCAACTCAGAATATTCTATTATCCTATGATTCTATAATTCCAGGGTAGATTTTACTTCTTCTTAAGAAAAGCTCAAGGTCCCAAAATAGTTTCTCTAAAGAGGTGGCTCGTGTCACTGACATGGAATAAAAAACAAAAGTCCATAACTAGTTAATCAGTAAATCATTTTCTTTCCTAGTGACAAGTGGAAGTATTATCATTTACTGCTGAGTTGTATGACTTTATATTTCTGTTACGCTTCATAATTAATGAGGATGAGTAATATATTTTATAGAATTTAATCCATTTCTTCTGAAGTGTACTTACACAGACAGGAAAATTGTGAATTAATACAATACGGTTTTTTATTTCTGTTTTTAGCATTCATTTCAGTCTTTTGTTATGTAGAATTTCTGTTAAATACATGAAAATATATTCTTTGTACTTTTCAATTCACTGCATTGAATTAAATTTGGTTCTGTATCCCAGATCTTCTAATGTTATTAAGTAAAATTACAAATTTATATGTGAATTTGTGAGAGAACCATGTATGACATGAACAGATAAGTGTATATCTTCTTCCTTTGTTTGGGATAAGGTTCCCTTCACGTGACAAAAAAGGTTAAATAGATCCTTCACATGACTGCTATATTTCTTCTTACAATACAACTTTCTCTTGACAGCTGCTAAAAAGACAAGTAGTCACAAGTTATTTGTTTCTGCTTCATGCTGAGCTCTACCTTATTTAGGTGATCATTTGCATGCAGAGAACGGAGAACTTTGTTCTTTCCCCGATTTGAAAATAACATAATATAAATTAACAGAGCTTCAGCTTATTTTACACTTACTGTTCAAGTTTAACCTTTGAGAGTCTATGACTTGTAACAAAATAAACTTCACATGAGTGACACAGAAAACCTGTGGAAACCTGAGTAATTCCCTTTTTATGAAAGCAGTAGTACTATTTAATATATGCTACTATGTAATATTTTATTCTGTGTATGCAGGTATAAAATACAATCCAGAATCCAGCAACGTGTTGCGGCACAAAGTAGAACAGTATGAAGCATTTCATTTTTATGAATGCAGTAGTACTATCAAGATAATCAGTTCAAGTCACTATTTCATGTGGCAGAATAATTCCGTAAGAAAAAGTAACTCACTGAAATATATGAAAGAAAGAAATCAGTATTTTCCCTTAAAGCCAATTCTTAAACATGAAAGCCTTCAACCAGAATATTACTTTAGCTTGACTTCTTGTCAATAAGCACAAGTGGTTCAGTTTTTCTGTTTGTTTGTTGATTTTTTTCCTGCCATTACTTGTGACAATTAACAGGCCATGTGTTTAGTGGGGGCTTATCTTTTTAATCAGTCACCATTTAAACCTTAGCCATATATAATGCACTTTTGTATTGCTTCAACAAATATCAGTCTTAGAAAAGAGCTTGAAATACCATGTCACTGACTTTTTCTATGTATTCAACATTCATTATCAGCTCAGGATATCCTTGAAGATATTTTTGACACATCCACAAAAATCTCCAAAAATAAGTTGTCTGTTGAATGAGATGGGCATAAATTGAAGGGAGACGAGGGGAAGTCATGTTGTTTTTATCTTGGCAAGAGCACTTGTTTTCCTACCTGGTGTCCATTCTTGATGTGAAAATAGATTATTAAATCCTTATCACCAGGAAATAAAATAAAGGGAGGAACAGCTGAGGTGAGCTAATAATGGCTGCTAGCTACACGGTTCCTTTAGAGCTCCTGCAGTCCCATCACTTTGGCAGGAGTATCAAGGAAATTATGGTGACTTTTGAGCCTCGATTCAGATTTTCTTAAGTCATCTTTAGGAGAGCTGACATTCAAATTGCTCCATAAATTGTTTCAGCTCAGAGTTTGTTAAGCACTGACACATTTTACTGAAAAAAAATAAAGGTTTGTAATTTGACGCAGTGACAGATTAATACCTTAGCATTAGATTGGCAGAACAATTAGACGGCTTAAATGTTTCCTACATCTTAATGTCTATGCTACTTCAGGAAGCCACAGTAAGTCCTGCTTTTCTGAAGGATATGTTGCCATTTCAGTGATAGAAGTAAATCAGGCTATCAAAGGATTTAACAGGATTACAAGAAGTCTTGCAGCAATTACATTTAAATCTAGAAAATTAAAATCAGGGGAATTTAGGTTCAGCGTGGTGTATTTAGTATGGTACTCACCACTGGTATCCCATAAGCTGATACTTCTTAGTTCTCATTATATATGTGCAATTGGTTCTGTGAAAGAAAATTAATGCAGTCTGAACTACAGGATAAATACAACTTCAACAAGAGAAACTTAGTGTTTCTACAGGCCTTTCATTTATTTTATAATGTAATCAAACTAGTATTTTTATTAGAATTAAGCCTGTTGAATTTGATTTCATATAACTGTAAGGTTGTACAAAATTTATGTTATTGTTCCCCACTGAAAACGATCAGATTAGTAAGATTTTGGCCCATAAGAGTAAAAAAAAATTTTTTTAATGTAAAAAAACCCCCAAACCAGTAGATCTGTTTTTAATATAAACATTCTTTAAACTAGTTGTGAAATACTGGTGATTCCTTGAAGAACACAAATGCAATATTATCGAGCTGGTATAATCACTAATTTGGGCAAGAAATTTATTGTCAAGTTATTCCATAATTAGAGAAACAGTTAAAGAATATTGTACCTTAACCTGCTGGAGGTAACTATGATAGAAATAACTATGACTATGTGGAATCTCAGTCAAAAATATTATTGCTTGGGTAATATTTCTTTACTATTTGGATAATATTTTTGGTTACATGTCTGAGTCATGTTAAATAGCTATATAGACTGGTAGTATGTTTAATAAGCATAACAAACCCCATCAAAACTTTATACATTCATTATCTTATTTGACTATTCCTCCCTAAAACAGAGACAGATACTATTCAAGGGAAGCAAAACAAAAATATTGTGTAAGATGTATAGACTTGCGAAATTTTAATTCTTACACCAGTTTCAGCTTTAATGGACTTCAGAGGCATGATATGTTTTGAACCACTACAGGTAGAAGCAATATTCATTCTTTAACTTTGTGAAGAAACTAATTGTAAAATAGGATGGATATGTTTTGTCTCAGGAAACAAGATTTTATAAATGTTAAATTCTCCTGTTGGAACTTGAGAATGTATTGTTAGCTAGAGGCCAGCTTAAACAATTGATGGACTGCAAAGAGTTGGGAAGGGTCCTCGTATGGTATTCCACAGGAGGTTTATTGCAGCTTCACCAAGAACAGATCCAGGACGAAAGACCCCGAACAAAGCGGTGTCTAGGTTTATATATCGGGGAGGGAAAGCACCAGGGACCAATGAACTGAGGGCACAGGTGCGGTACATAGGCAGGGTTAGGGCATGGGAGCCAATGCGGATGCTCTGAGGGAGCGGTGAGGGAGAGGGGCAGTACATAGGGAGGACTGGGGTACGGGAGCCAATGGGGAAACTGAGGGAGAGGTGAGGGAAGGGCCAGTTGGGGGAACAGGGAAATAAGAGAACTTTCTAAATAAGGTAGAAAGGGGGCGGGGATGCCAACAGGCCAACGGGGAGCAGAACTGGTGTATATCAGCACAATGAAACAAAGCATCCTGGGAGAGGCTTTCCTCTCCCTAACCAGAGAGTGGATCTCTTAGGGGCTGTCCCGACAATGGCCTCTTTTAGTCCATTGTTTATTAGGCTCACTGGCTTCCACAAGAGTGTGCGGGGTGTTTTTATCATTACAGGCTTGATGTTTCTGTATTCCTTTGATTAACACCTGACTTAAGCGGTCCAACTATTTTTGGGTTTTGCTTGTAATTGTAATACCATAAAATTTTAAGAAGGATTCTAAATTGGATTTTTTAGTTGAACTGAGGCCCACTGTCTGAGGTTGATTTATTACTAAATAAGTCAAGAATCTCAACCCAGAAGCAGTTAGGAATTGGATTGAGGCCAAAGTACATGGGAGTTAGCAATCACATTAACACAACTGCAGAGCTGAAGGGAAACTTTAGAGGTCATTTAGTGCATCCTCTCTTTCCCAACGTATGATAAGCTACATTTCTGTTATCCTGGGAAATTTTTTTTCTGGACATTTGTAAAACTCATTCCAGACTCTGAAACCTTCCATTACTACTTCATTCATCCTCAAAGATTTTTCTAATTTCTGACCTGATTTGTCATTGCTGCAATCAACACATTACTGACGGTCTTTTTCACTATGGACATGCAAAACAGCTTGTTTCCATTCTTGTTTTTTTCCTTGCCTTTTAGGTACATTAACAGTGCTGTTTTCTCCCATATCTGCTTTCTCTTCTCACTAATTCACTTTCATTCATCTAACATGAAGTTTTTCAAATGTTAAAGAATCATTTAACAGTTTCTATTTTCCTATGACATTGATTTCTTCGTTTGTTTTATTTTTATTAGTTTTAATTGTAGAGGACTATTTAGCAGCACATTTCCTTTGAAAATGTCACTCTGGTCTGTCTTGAAACTGCTAAGTATTCAGACTTTGAACACAATACAGCAGTGAGTCTTGCTAGTTTTAGGAATTGTTTAAGAGGAGCTACTATTTTCCACCATTTTTCAAATAAAGCATTGAAAATTCTCACTTTCATTCCATACTCCTTTTCCTTTGCATAAAAACAAATTAAATTTTTCAGAATTCATTCTTTTATATCATTGTCATACTTTACAATATTAATCATTCCATCTATATATATATATATAAACCTTTCTGTACTCTCAAGTATTTTCTTAAGCACTGAAAGGAATTTTAGAATTGGGCATGACACACAAGAAAATATTCTAGTCCAAAAGTAATTAATATATTCATTACTTCAGTGCAGTTGGCATATCTCAAGCAGTGGATTTGTGTTAGACTTTATTCAGTAGGAGTGTTTTAGAGATGGCATGCACTATCTCTGCAGTACACGATAATGCCACATTCAGAATGACAGCAGCCCAAGCCTTGGGGCATCAAATGCTTCTTGAGATATGTTCAATTGCTGTTTAACTGCATTTAGCCTAAGGTAAAGAGAAAGAAATTGCTGATGCCTTCAAACATGCTTAAGTATTTTTTATAATGTCTTGGCATGTCAGAATATGCCACAGCATAAACTAGGGTGCAGTTCCTGAATTACTGCAATTAGGAGGCGAGAATTTCAACAAGAGTACTGTCGTAGCTGTGTATCTCTGTAGACTAGCTTTCTTTTCCCCCCTTAAACAGTGATTTTCTTCAACATGTACCTTCTCAGCTGTTTTCTGCATTATTGTTCCCTGATCATGTAGTCAATAGTTGTTATGCTTTAAGAGCTCTATTGTGTCCCTGATCACAAAGCTCATAAAACAGGCAACCTTTAAATATAAAAGCCATGTAATCGTACTCCACTTTAGTCATATAATGGTGTTTCACTTGAATTTTGGATGGTCTTCTGAATGTAACATATTTGTGTACAGAATGCAGAAAAAATGGGGCTCATCCAAACCGCAGTCTCTTTCTTTACTATATAACTGTTCCTATTCTTTTTTTCTTTTCTCACAGTAGCTGGAACTACTGCACATGCAATTTTTATAGGTCCTCAATAAATGGAACCATGTAGGGATATTATGGGCCTGTTAATGTGGAAAGCAAAGTCTGCATGTAGTCATTGATTTGACATAGAAACTATTTAGAACTTATCTGCCAATGACACCACAGATCTTGTGGACCAAGCTGCATGGTTTACACAAGTACTGTTGCACTGCTGCAGTACCATACAGCTACTGTGGTTTTGTATTCCTCCAAGAAAAAGGTCTACAGCTAGGTATTGCGATAAGGAGTGACTCAGAGTCCCCAGGCAGGTGCAAAGGAGAGCCCTTTATTGCAAAAACCCAGCCTTTTTAAGTAGATAGCTGATTATCAGTTTACATAGTTTGAAGGCACAACAAACATAATTCAACCAACCACCATACATCACAATGTGAACACGCAGCAGCCACGCAGCATGTTTTTCTACCCCTAATTCAGCTGTATCTCTTTCCCACAGTCCTTTTCTACTTAGCCAAAGTAACAGGCCTGAGCCCTGATTTTACAAAGCCTTCCCTTTACAAAGCTTCATTTATCAGTAACAACTGGGAATGCTTTCTGCAAATGTTCGAGTTACTATGTCTAGAAATGGTGTCAGTATTGATTTGGAAGGTTTTCCATCTCCAGGGACAAGTGGAACAGAACTTTTGCCAACTTAAGTACATCTTAAGTCTGTTGTTACCATCAGCTTTGTGTGTGGTTTACAAAAACGAAAAAGTGAAAAGCTCTTTGCTTTTTTCTCCAGTGTCTTTGCTAGGACCATGTCATGACTAGACAATAAGGCTGTGTGTCTATAAAATATATTGTAAAAGAATGGTTGTTAAAAGATGTGCAGAGTGGAGCCAGGATGCGCATTCTTGACTATATTTCTGCAATATGTGTGTAAAATAAAGCACATAACTTGTAACATGTAGACTCATAGAATGGATAGGGTTGGAAGGGACCTTAAAAATCATCTAGTTCCAATCCGCAGGTGTACGTGTTGTCTACTGAGTTCATAATACTGTGTCCTTGATGATAGATATTAACCTCTTTGGATTAAGAATGGGAGGACAGAAAATAGTGGAAAACTGCTTGACTGGAATATTTCAGTTCGTTTCTTTGGCATTGAACTGGAGATAGATCATGAGCTTTTCCCTGCCTCCCCTGCAGTGGTAGGTGCCTTCCTTTTTTGATAATAAGCAATCCTACTAGCCCTAAGGGTAGAGTAAGCTGCAATCAGCAGAAACATTAGCATACATAAAAATATCTCCATTTACATTTTCTTGTACAGCTATGTTTATGGAAAACATAAAACAATACACTGTCTCAGAAATGAGCTGCAAATGTTTAAGGATTTGTTTGATGAATAGTTACTAAGGTTTAAAAAAAAATGTTTACAATTGTTGTGTCAAGCAATACCTAGTTCTGATCTAGAGACAACATGAGAAGTTATGTTTGAAAATAACTAAGAAGACATCTTCTGATGACATCTTCTAATGATCTTTTTGTGCCGATAAAAGGTTGAATTTGACTAGTCTATGTAAACTGTCAGAACCTAATCCCAAATCTACAGATTTCTGTACAACAAGAAATATCACACATTTTTTCTCACTAATTAACATTCTGATAATTTTTTTTTGGTTAATAAGGGGCATTTTAAGCACTAATTTAACTTGGTTTCCAGACATGTAACTGCAGTAGGAATCTGCTGTGCTGCTCCTTGATGATTTGCTGATTGTGCTGACAAATTCTTTGCTGTGTCATATTCCATTAGACTTGTCAGCTCTCACTGGGGTCGCTACTGGAGTGTTTAACTTTTAAACTGAGAAGCACTTAAAAAAGCATTTTGCTTAGGGATAGATATGTTTCAACACAAATTATACTAAAGAACAAGAGTAAGTTTATTTTTATTTTTAAATTCAGAGATTGTCCAAAACTCCATGGGCTAGGAAATTTAAAATGCCAAGCAGAGAGTTTCTACTGTGCAAAAGAGGGTTGATCTGTTTCAGTGAATTAGCAAAAATGCAGTTACTTACTCTGTAGCTAACGTGCTGCGGCAGTTCATCCAAATTAGAGGTTAAATGACTGTTATCAAGTTCAGTGTATAGAAAGCATCCCATTTTCCCTTAAATGAGTAGTTTAGGTACAGGTAATAGTTTAGTCCAGACAGCACTAGTTGTTTCGTCCATCTTCTGATATAACATACACATACATAAAACGTTCCCTCCTTCTACTTCCCTCACCACTCCCTCCCCCCACAAATGCTGGAGTTATGCCAATCTTTTAAACAGAAGAGCAGTTAAAATGCAACAGGTTTCAAAGCATGTTAGATTGAATCTGTACTTAAATGCTGTACTGATTCAAGCTCTAAGAACAGATGCAAGAAAGCTATGGACTAGAAGGCTGCATTAACTGTAAGTGTTAAACATTAATAGAAGGTGTTTTAGGGAAAAAATATATGACACTGGGCTTGACAGCTTAAGGGAGATGAGGCTGCTGCTGCTCCACACCCCCAAGTCGAAACAGTAGCAAAGATGAAGATGTATTCCCAGTAGGCACATCCCCAGAGCACACACATACACCAAATATATACCAAGTTGTCCACACAGATCACAGACACTCAAAGCTCTCACACAAACACAAACAGCACCAGTGGCCTCATTCTGTCCTCTCCTCTGGCTGGACAGGATGAAAGTCCACTAGTGAGAATATGAGCATGGTGGACTTGCCCATATCTATACGTGCACACATAATAGAGAGCCCATTCTCAGGAAGGAGTTAGAAAGGAGTTCAATAAGAAGACAGCACAGATGGTGTTCATCAGACACAGGACATAACTAGACAAACTTATTAGCCAGAAAACTATTCACATGTGACTGGCCATTTTATCTCCTTATCTCTCTATTTCTCCACTCTTGTTCCTCCACAAATCACCTAAACTCCTCACTTGTCTTCCCTTTGGCTTCTCCCCTAAATATCATCTAAGTTCTGTGCTATCCCAAACTCCTTTCCCCCATGTCTTATAATGTGTTCTACATACCTAGACAGCAATCTCCATCACACAGAAAGATGGTTGTTCCTCCGGAATCCTTATTTTGAGTTCCTATCTGCTACAATACACCACTCTGTTCCTCTGGGCCTGGACAGATGGACGTTTGAGGGTCTGATGGCCCTATGGTGGTTGTGGGAGTAGTCTGTTAGGGTATTTGGGCTAGTAGGATTCTTCCAGTATCTCTCTCAGCCCTTCTGTGGGTGTGAAGTTTATTACATAACCCAACAGGGCAACTCAGCAACACACTGACTTGGATGGTTTTGGTTCTTAAAACAGAACTATAAGGCTGAATTGCTCAGTAAGTCCTCATGCTTTACAATAAAGAATTCCAGTGTTTGTCCAGAAGTGAATAGGAGAAGCACTACAATGCAAAATGATACATTTTCAAGTCCATGATTCAAGGACCACCAGCAAGGAAAGGATTTTTATGAAACCGTATATTGCTGACATGAAATTTGTTTGAGCTAAAAAGACACCATCAGATATAATGAGATGCTAATTGTTTCAATCAAAAAAAAAAAACCCCAAACTCAAACAACAACAACAAAAGAAACTCTTTTCAATAAACATATATTCTTATGTTTTAAATAAAGATCAGACATATTGCCTTGATCAGCAGTTGCTAATATTATGTCAAAGCAATAATTAAAATACTTGTAGCAAGCATCATGTTTAGTAGCCACTTCTTGGAAATAAGGTGCTGGTTTGAATAGTTTATGGAGATTTAAGAGGGTTGGCCCTGTTGTAAAAATTTGGAAAATTTTGCTTAAAAATCAAAACACATCAGGACAACTGAGCAGTTAATTATGCTTCTTATCATTAGGGAGAGTCAGAATAATGCTGATTTAGCTGACAAACAGGATTTTCCAGTTACCATCCCCATCTTCTGTGTATGTCTGCAGAACACAGCCATCTGATAACTGATAGGCTGATAAGTTTTCACAGTATTACATTCTTCACTGGGAAAAAAAAAAATAGTGAGAATTGTGTCTAAGTGCAAAAGCCTTAAAAATAAATCAGAGAAAAAGTTCCCTTCTCCCAGCCTTACACATCTTAGCTACAGGGTTATCTAGACACCAGAGCTGTTTCCTCATTACAGTCAGTGATATTTCATTGAAGTATTACATTTTATACAGTATTCAGAATACATACAGTAGATTCTCTAAAATGTTGACACCTGTCAGTAGCAAATAGTGTACATACACACTCTTCACAATCCTGCGGCAAATTATTTATTAAATTAATGTTTAAATGCATGAAAAAATCAGGACAGGATGAAGATAAATCTGACTTTCAAGAGCTTTTGTAATTCTATCAGGATTAAATCCACAGATGTTGAAATGAAATATGCTTTCTCTGCAAGCACCTGTTTGTAAATATTTTAAATTAAAATGGTTTATTCCAGAAGAGAAAAGTATTTTTGGTTGGGGGGGCATTATTTGGTTGGTCTGGGTTTGTTTTTTTTTTTTATCTTCATCAGTGGTCTTTTTTATCAGTTTATAAAAACTCACAGTTGGAATTATCATTGTTTGAGAAGGTAATATATCAGCCAAAAAAAAAAAAAAATAGGCAAAATAGAAGTAACAAAATGAAGGCTGAGCAGGCCCTTTTGATGGTGTTTTTATAAGGCATGTGTTACTACTGGCAAAAATTACTGTTCAAAAGAACTTTGGTGTTGTAGCGGGAAGGTATAAAAGATGCCACAGCTCATATGAAGTATCTGACTATGTCTGCATGTTGAAGTTCTTTGCTCCCTTCTAAGATAATCAATTTTTTATAAAACAAACTTAAATATTTCATCAAATAAGTCATATCATGTGAAAGTCATACCAAGCACACTTGAAAATTTTATTTATTCATTTATGTTCCTTGTCAACTTTTTTAAAATATCATGTTGTTACTTTGTAGGCTGTTTCAGTTATTCCTTTAGACCATAAAGTACACTGTAACTGAATAAAAGTAACATTTCAGAATCTTACCCATTCCTTAAAATAGTTGTGGTAGCTTTCAAATTCAAATGTATTTCAAATTGTATGTGAGTATCAAAATACAAATATTAAATATACCTGCATTGCCAACAGGTAGGAGTCAATCTTGCAGGTCCCTGAACCTTGCTGGTTTTCAGTGAAAGCTCTTACAAGTACAGAAAGCTTAGACATAGTGATCTGGAATAGGACACCCTCTAACATAGCAAGTCACATATAAAATGTGTCTCTCTTTAGGCCGCACTCAGATTCATCCCGTGCCCTACCATACACACAGACACACAGAACAGCTTTATTTGTACAACTGATGAAGTTTATAATCCATAGCAGGAGTTTTGTATGCTCCTACAATTATTGATTGTACAACTTATGTATCATATTGTGGACTAAAAACAAGTGCCCAGTCCTCAGAAATACAAGCAGATTTGTAATACATACATTATATGAAGATTCTGTCCCTTTGTCAATAAAAGATCTGCTCATTTGCAGGGCATTAAGTATGCTTGCAAGTATTTGTAGAGTGCAGGGTCACAGGATCCTTTCACATAAATTCAGAGTATTGTCTACAAAAAAATTCAAAGAAAGGTATTTTTAATAATTTCAAGAAAATTGGCAGTGTGGAATTAAGTACTTGTTTGTCTCTTTCAGACATCAAAATTAATTCATTACCTAATGCCAAATGCTTCTAGAACTGATTTAGAAGCACAGGAAGAGGATTAATAGCCTTTTTTTTTTTTTCTTAATTATTAAGGTTGAGAATAACTGTACAGATCTGCTTGTTGCCTCTGGGCACATGCAGTGTGAAAAAATTATTACTGAGGAATTTACTGCAATCTTCCTACCAAGACCTTTAAAAATACCTTTTGTGAATTTAAGGATTCTCAGTTTCAGTGGAAGTAATTTTAATATTAATTTGTAAAGACAACTCTCTTTTATTTTCAGATTCACGGCCTCTACCAGATGTAGCGCTAACAGGGAAGTGCACCCGAGAATGTGATGAATATGGCCACTCAGACTCCTGCTGGATGCCAGTCCGCACCTCTCCGGAGAGAAAGCAGAAGAGCCAGCCAAAACTCTCCACTTTCATGCCTGTCGATGAACGGGGCAGTCAGGAAAAGCTGGCCAACGGAGAAGCCTCCCTCATGGGTGATCGCAACAGAAACCTCCTTAACAAAAAGTTGACCTCATCCTATGAGACCTTCAGTGCAGCTAGTTTCAGCAAAAATGAAGAAGGCAATCCAGAGGATATCCCCCTTACACAGACAGGGGAATACAAGCCATCTCCTGTCAATACTCTAACTAGAAGAGAAGTTTACCTGTAGGCTAAAAAGCAGCAACAAAGTTCTTTCATAATATAAGAAAGAAACGGGGCAAAAGTCTTAAAATTAAAACAATTTTAAGAAAAAATGAGAAACAAAAAAGAGGGGGCCACCAAAGAGACGAAAGATCTGCCTGCCACTTCTGCCTCCATAGCAGGCATGTAATTATACTGTCTGCCTGACTATACTGTACAATGTAGAAAACATTGTTGTTACTTGCATGTCTAATTTTCCCTCGCTGATTTTTATTTTCCTAGATCTATGGTTGCAAATTCCTCCCATAGTAGCAAGCTTGATTAAAAAGAAATCAACGCACTGTTGTTTCCCCTCGGCAGAAGCATGAATTAAGACACTCATTTTGTTTGTTTGTCATCTGGCTTGTTGAGGATAACAGGTCAGGGAAAATGTATTCAAAACATACCATCTGAATATTGCTGATCCCCACCAGGGACAATCCTTCAGAAACCATAAAGATATAAGATAAATATAAAGGAATAATCATTAATAGGCACTTTGTGAAGACCACAGCTTTAATATTTTCACCTCTCATCTGAGGCTGGAAGCAACAGAAATTCCTTCAGCCTGAGACTGCAGTCAAAAACATGGCATACTTTCCTGTGATTCATGAACTCTGGTTCTGTTTTATCCATTGAACAAACCTGTCTTGCTGTGTCTCTTTCTCTCTTTCTCTCTAGTTCTCTGTAACGATTATTTCAATGTAAACACAATTACTAACACTTATACCGTAGGATAGCAATGATAAACTGTTGAAATAATTATTTTGGGCAAAATAACATTTAGCTGGGAAGATTGTAATAACAAAAAGGCCAAAGATCACACAATGGATCAGGGGAACTGCTGAGTATTGGGGCTTGACTCAGAAAATTAATGTATTCACAAAAAAACACATGTACTCATAACACACCTTCAGTTACATTCTGCGCAACAGCACAGTTCACAAGCCCAGATGACTTTTTTTTTTTCCAATGTGGTTCAGTTGAATGCCCAAAGGAACTGATGTGCTTTTTTTGTAATGACATGATATGTTGCAGCAGATGCTGCATATGATATGCTGCATATGCCAGTTCCAGGGAATTTTTAAGATCAAAATTTAAAAATAATAGTAGAAGAGAACGCTGTGTTAATGGGAATGCTTGATGGGAGGGAAAAAGGTGGACTGTGGGATAATGCAGTAACAAGAGAACATTACAACTTGGATACAAAAGCTTCTTTTCAGATTGCAAGGCATGGTTGCTAAGTCTGGTCATCAGTGTTGCAGCTTATCAACTGCTTCAATTACGTCAAAGACAATGATAAAGAAAGCTTTCTTGAAACCAAGTGCATTAAAACCAAGAGAAGTGCAATACTAAATGATATCAAGACTCAGAACATTTAGCATAAGTAAAAAATGGTCTGATAAACAGTGGTATGATACCTAGGAGGTCAAGATGAGTCAAAAGGAATCCAAGGTACTGTGACATGCAAGAGCTGTAGCAATTCTCATGGTGAGTGCTTCTGGAAAGGAAGAGGAAATGAAACAGGTTTTTGTGCAATAAAAGCAACAAAACATGCAGAACATCAACCAATTGCTTTGTAGTTGATGCTGTAGTAATAATCATGGACCGAGCTCAGACATTCAGACAAAAGTGACAATCAAACAACACAGCAAGGACAGCTCAAGGAGGGGGAAAGCATTCAAATCCCTGGCTGTTTAAACTAGCGTGAAGGCATGGCTAGATGGCTCTCTAGTAACTGTAGTCATAATGTAGCTCTGGGTAGTTTCTTGCTTTGAAGAATTGCATAGAAATAACCTTAAACAGCCTAAGGTAGAGGTTGGTAAATCAAAACAACTCATCACATCTATCCTGTGAATTCACTTCTCCACATAGTGGGGTGTGCCATTACCGGCCTTTTCATTCTCCTCTCTCAAGTTTACTTTCTTCAAGTAACATTAGTTTGTGTATAGCAGTTATGATGAATGGACACATTTTAGAAAGAAAATATTAAAATCAAAGATTAATAACGATTGAACATTTTCATGTTTAATTATTTAAGTAATATGGAGAGATGCAAGCTAGTACTTTGTTATGAGACTGCGTATAGCAGTTACTGCTTTGTATAATCTGTAAGTACCTGTTTAAAAATGCTTCTAAAAATGCTTATGTAATGTATACACATTTTTCTTGCACGTTTCAACAGAATACACAATTGCATAACACAAATGTTCAACAGAATTTCCTTTAATAAGATTTTATTTAATCTTACACACAAGAAAATAAATTAGGTAGCTGGGTTCCATATATTCTTAGACACTTTTTCTACAAGGCTAATAATACAGGTCATAGTAGACCTTCAGATTAAGTGGATCAGCAGTCACTCACCAATTTTTGCACCACATAAGACCGTCATGAAACAATTTTCTTGTGTGCATCTCCTTAGATCTAAAATGCGTGTCAAAGAATTTTTAAAAAATTCTATCTACTGTAAGTATTCACAGTAATTCTAGTGGAACTAGCCACTATTAATATGCTGATTACTCTTCTGACCTGGCATGACATACAAATATATTTTGTGTTTGTATTTTTCCTCTTTATTTGAAATAGGTTAAATCTGGTGCCACTCCATAAATAGAGTGCTTTTGTATAAAAAAATCAACAAATAAAGCTATAAAAATAATTAGGGTGAATGCAAAATATGCAACTGTGCCTTTTATACCTATTATTATGGTAAAGTGGTAGTTGGGTTCAGACAATGAGGGGTAAGGGGCTATTCCCAACTTTTTTGAACCTGTATATTTACCTGTGTTTATTTTCTGAGAAATTATAAATAATATATTTAAAAACAAGCCTTTTGCCAAACTCAGTTAGTGGACCAGTCTTAAGCATTATTAACACAAGACTGTGGTTTAAGTAGGTCTTGAGGATTTTTTTATTACTATTTGTGTGGGGTTTGGGGTTCTTTTAATTTGTTTTTAATTCTGCTGCCTGGAAAATATGATCAGTCTATATGATAGTTATTTAGCAAGGTGTCACCGGTTCATGTTGCCAGGAAAACTGACAATTAATTTTCTTTAAATTGCTTTTAGCCTTCATCACATTTTAGTTGTACAGTATAGAAATCATATTTTTTCTTTCCTTCCATGGGAAACTCAACTGAGCTTTGCATGTATTTTACATTAGGGCACCTTTATAGATGGATGCGTTAATATATAACTTTATATGTATTAGAAAGTTCAATATCTTTGGTCTAAAATCTAAGGCTTATTCCAGATCTCAGACTCACTATGTTTATTGAAAATGGTTTCTGACTGGCCTGCTGCCTGAGTTTCAGGAAAAAAAGTTAAATATTATTTTTATGTGGGGGAAGAACTTAAATGGGATTGAAATGAGTGGCTGAAAGGCTACCCTAGAAGTTGTCAAGCAGAAAAATCATGAATATGGATAAAGATCTTGCCATAAATCCAGCCGTCACCAAACACTTGTAAGGAAGTTGAACAACTAAATATTTTTCCTTATTTCATTGGTGATAAATATACAGAGTTTCCTTAAGAAAAGAAGCAGATGAAAAAAGCAATAGAAATGAAAGCCCATCAGTTAAGTTTTATTACTGACTGAAAGAGCGTAAACACTAGGAAGACAACACCCACCAGCTACCTGGGGTATGCTTTCAGACAACTTT
This sequence comes from Oreocharis arfaki, assembly GCA_013398015.1. NCBI lineage: Eukaryota > Metazoa > Chordata > Aves > Passeriformes > Paramythiidae > Oreocharis > Oreocharis arfaki. The sequence goes on from VZRR01013713.1 coordinate 50,565, forward strand.
TTCCTAAATTTTAAAGCACTTGCATTCAGTGTGGTACGATCTGTTTGTAATATTAATCATTGACTATTGTTCTGCAACTTGGATGTTGATAGTGAAGCAGAGAACAATTTATCATTGTTTATTATGAGTCACTATGCACGCAACTATGCTAAACATGGCAAAATGTATTAAACGCTAGTCCACTTCTATTTATGAAATATTTACATAATTTAATTTGCTTTTGTACAGTTTTATGTAAATAAATTGCTTGTCATTTTTGTCTCTGCAAATTAAAATATAACATGTTCAACTGGTTGCTCATTTGCCAGTTTACTTTGTTGGACAGTCTATTCCAATTTCACTAGATTAAATCACATGTTAGTTTCAATATTTAACTGGTATTTTGAATGGCAAAGATGACACTGCCTTAGTAACTGGCCACAGATTCAGCTGCAGAGGTAGCTGAGGTTTACCTGCCTACCGAGTGAAATTTGATAGAGGCTATTGTCACTCAGGACAGCACACAGCTATTTTCATAGCAGAAATAGAGTACTTGTAACCTGAGCAGTTGTTTCTGATTACTGTGCAAAAGGGCTTATTTTTAAGATGTGTTCAAAACCTTCTTATTAAGTGGAATAAGAAGTCTTTACTAAAAGTCCAGGTATTTCCATTATGGAATGGTAATCTGCTTATTGTCATCAAGGTTGTTTTTTCCAGGAAGTTTAGAATTATTAACAAATCCTAAAATGTCAGTGGAGCATCTATACTAAGAAAACAACACAATCAATGCAGAATTTCAGAAAAAAACTCTGACATGAAAGCCTCCAGCTCTGTTCAGCTGTGAATCAAATTATCCATCAAGAACAAACCCTCCTCTAGAAGGAACATCAAAGGAGAAAGAGTTTATTCCTTAGCTGTCTGGATCACGCATAGCTTTTTTTTGTCTTTGTTTGTTTGTTCGCTTGCTTGTTTGTTTTAAAAGAGCAGGTACCAAAACAGCCATTAAGTTAGGATTTGCATCAACCGTAATATGTGAAAAATGTGTTTGTGGGGAGAGAGATTGTAGGTCAAAACTCCTCTTACCCCCTGTCTCTATGTTATGCAAAAGACAGAATTACCACAGAGACCTTCCACACCATTGCATACAATTTCCAAGTAAACACCACAGAAAGTGTCATTTGTATCCTTTTACCTTAGTTAAAGATTAGGCTTTGATTTTTGTGAATACAAACAGGCCAGAACTCTTCTCAAATAAAATTTACATTGCAAATTTCTTTCTCTGAATGTGCTTTAAGTTAACATTTCCTAGTCTTCTCCAATGAATGTGTCAAAGAAGACTCTTCCTTCCATAAGCAGAGGTCTAGATCCACATGCCTATGGAGAGAGTTCAGTTCTCCACCTGACCCCAGATCTCCCACATTGCACTTGAATGAGGTACCCCTCCACCTCCTTCAGCAGTAGCAGTATTTTAATGAGCAACTTCGATCAGTCTTTCAAGTTAATTTTATACTAGTTGTAGTATGCAAGGCATGACCTAATGTTTGTTTATTTTGTCTTTTATCTGCATTTTCTTGCTTACCCACTGCATCCAGGAAGGTGATTACAGGAGGATAAAATAAATTTCCTGAACCACTAAGAGTGGTAAGAGAGGATGATATAAACTAGCAAAAGCTATCAATTTTTGCTCCCCTTTAACCCTGTCTTCATTTCTCCCTCCTGCGTTGCAGTGAAATGTAAATCTTATGCAGAGACTGAAATTAATAAATGTGACCTAGGCAGAAATAATTTCATGTCTTTATTGAGCCTCCTGAGGGGAGTGTATAGAAGATGCTTAATAGTTCATAAATATGCAAATCATCTTGCCTTTGCTAAAAAAGAAGGCAACAGTAGCGTTAGACGAGTGTATTCCTTAGTAAAATGTTAGGATTCTAGTCAGGCAGTTCATGCAGCTCTTTCTTCTTAAGCAAGTACATCTGGTTTAAAGACTGAGATACACTTACCAAGAAACTGAGGGGGGAAATGCAAAATACCTATTCTATACTTGTATGGAATAGCCTCTGGGAAAAAAAGGGAACAAAGAACAGCAAAGAGGTATACTGTAATTGGTGCAGAATTAACAGAAATATATCCCTTTAGGACTTTCAAACTGATTTAAGGATTTGAAAATAGGGAGATATTAATGTATAATTTGTAGCTATATATGGTATGTTACTGTAATTTATGAGAAAGGATTCTTTCTAATTATAAGGCATGTGATTCTATTTAAGGTGGTGTTTCTAAAGATTTAGGTAATGGTTAAAAAATTTTTACATCTTAGTATTCCTTCTTTGTAAGCTTACTAGAGCAAATTTCAGCAGGCCTCTACAGCATTCACTGTAGAAGAAGACAGTTTTGGAAAGACCAAATAGGCAAGATACAGTTTTCATATTTCTATTCTATTTTCAGGATCACAAACAACTTTTTCATCTTTATGGTATAATAACGAATTAAAAAAAAACAAAAAAAACACAGCACTTTTCAACTGTGCTTTCAAGGATAATACAGAGGGAACAGGTAGCCAAAGTAGTATAAAAGCAGGTTTATACCATGTTTACTACTCCTTTGGTAAAATTACTCTCAGCAAACTGTAGTTCCACGAAGAGAGCAACTTAAATAACAATTAATAACCTAAGTTTTTCCCCAGTCCTGTGGGGAATCAGAGAAGGAAGGAAATACTAGAACAAAAGAAAAAAAATTCTGTGTCTTTTTATTACCTACCTCTCAAAGATTTCTAGCATCTACAGAATTCCCTGAATAGGAATACTGGATTCTATCATTCCCCCACAAAACTGTACACTTTTACTTCTTCCAAAGGTACTTGCAGGTTTTAGAATTTGTAGTAAGTCTAGTTGGGGTAAATCATCTTTCTGACTCTTTTTCTTCTTACAGAGTAACTGTGTTACGTGATTCCAGGAAATGAAGCTGATTCTAACTGTGGCAAGGTAATGGTGTTAGTAGTCTATTCGAAGTTAGTTGAATATATACTTGATAAGACAAGCAGATGTGAAGAAATTGGAATAAGATATTAGTCTGAAATGATCCACAAACTGCTGCACATGCTGTAATGGTTCATTATTTAATCCTGATCAAAACAGAAGAGGCCAAAAAATTCACAAGCAAAAGTGGAAGAAAGATAAGAAAAGTTACAGATGGACAACTTGGAGAAGTGTGTGTTTGTACATATATGTATGTACACTCCTTGCTTTTGAAGTAGATTTTAAGATTCCAGAAAATTGTCATTATTCAATGTCAGAGAGACAGAATATTAGACAATAAAGAGCTGCAGTAGGAAATCCTGAATTTTTTCTAAGGTTTACTAAGAGAGAACAAAATACATAAATTAGCTTCTACCACTTAGTGTGGCAGTGTACATGACCACAGAGTTAGACAACTGGATAATCATCAAATCTGCTTCAGCTTCTCTCTACTTTCCTATCTCACATAAGCAGCTAGAATAGAAGCCAGTGTATTTTTTTTTAATCTTCATCTCTTCTTGCTGACAGTACCTGGAATCAGCTTGGCACCTACTCAGCTTTTCTCCACCTTGCACTGAATTAGAAGAGAGGCCTGGAACAACAGGTGATTTCATATTCTTTTTCAGTCTGACCTCTGAGCATCTGGCAGTCATCATGTTGCCACCCTTATCTTTAGGAGCATGAAATTATGGTAGACTCACTCACACATAACTCCATGTTTGAATATTAAAAGGGTCCTTAGAGGTGGTAGAACAAGACATATGCCTTGAATTTAGAATATTCTGGTGCTATGCTGACAAAAAAAAAATTATCCTGAATTCCAGAGAGGATTGAAAAGCTGCTCTATGTGATAAAGAACCAACCACATGGTACGTACAAGCCTACATTAACAAGCTGTACATTTCTACTTATTCCAGTTTGTGCCTTATATAGAGATGTAAGGAAAATGCACAAATGCCCTAGGTCCCTCTGAAGTACAGTGCTTTATATATGCAAGAACGAAGGAATCATCTTTTGCCCAACCCTGGTAAGTTAAGACTGTTTCCAGTCAGTTTGGATCCCCTGATGAATATTTGGATTGTGTTTATGCATCATCAGTGAAATGATGATGGCTAATTAATGGTACATCTAGTGTGACATATTCATTTAGGAGGGCATAAAATTAATAGAGGGGATATGATGCAAAAGTGCTGGCTTGAGAACAAGGTTTTTGTACTATAACTTCTATAAGGTGCTGTATTGGCCAGAAACATGATTACTTATTAATATAAAATTTAAATATTACTTTTCCATTCCAAAGAAAATTCAGCTATTTAGAATGAGCATTCAGAAAGAATTAATTGTGAGAGTTTGGCTTGTCATGGACTGGAGTCACATCTGAGAGGTACAGAATATTTTTTTCTGTACTGAGTGACTGCAGATAAAATAAATTTAACAACACTTAGAAAAAACACATCTTGTCTTTCCTTACGCAGTGATGGGATTCCAGAAGTTTACTGTTCAGTGTCACTGAAAAAAGAACACAACAAAACAAAACAAAATGAAGGCTAAAAATTAAGGAAAGGTGGTCTAACAGCATAAATTCTTCTGCTTAAATAAAGATGCAGGTTCATCTTTAATATTTTTTGCAGTTCTGACATTTCCACTCTATATAGATAAGAATATAAACACCAGAGAATATACTTATTAGGGTGATCAAAATTATAGAATAAATAAGGTAGGATTCTTCAGCCTAGAGAAGAGAATGGAGAGATTTGACAGTGATATATATAAAGTCATGAATGGCATGAAGAGAAGTGGTGAAAACTATTAGTTTTGCTTCATAAATCAGCTATGAGTCATCATATGAAGTTATCAAGCACCAGATCCAAGATATGAGGAAGTGTGTTTTCTCACACTGAATCAAACTTAACTTTTTGTCAGAGATCAATTTTTCGGATGCAACCATGAATTTGGCTCACAGAAATAATAAAATAAAATCCACAATATTTCTAGACTAATTCTGTTTATGAAGGATGTAAGTAAGAATAACATAATAATATCATCTCTTTTTCTCCCACTTTCTTACCTCAACAGATATACTAACCACTATTGAAAACAGAATATTGTGTTCGAAGTCCCCTTCTCTCTCTAAAAAACTCCAAACCAAACATTCACTTAAACAAAATAAACAAAATAAACAAAACCCTCAGCCCTCAACACAATAAACAAAAACCTCAGCCCTCAACACCACTATTTTGTTAGCTAAGAAAGTAAAAAGCTTTGCTTCGGGAAGTGTTTTCTGATAGTCGATGCTTTTGATGCTGTTTCTCCAAGAGAGTGATGAAAAATAATTTATGCCTCACCACAATTACTCCTTGGAAATCCACTGCTGCCAAGTCTTCTGCTCTGAAAACTTTCGATGGGAAAAAATTAGAAAATGGAGCAGGGGTAAAGTTAGATTTTTTTTATCCAGATTGCAATAAACTTACCAATTAAACTCCAAAACTCTGTGCCTCAGGAAACACATGTCGTACTCGCAGAATTATGTAGGTTGCAAGCACTAGAACAGACTGTTAAAGGACTTATTTGGACATGTAAACAGCCACAGGTTTTAGAGGGAGTCATTTATTTCATCAGTGGCAGGTGTTTACCTTGTGTACTCCTGATTGTGGAGATTCATATAGACAAAAATGGACGGCAAAGCAAACCAAAAGCATTTGCAAACAATTTTCTAAGAGTTTCTGTTATTTCAAACTTTATACTTCCGAACACAAGTACAAAACAGAAGATAGTAGAAAATAATTGAAGTACAAATATACATATGTATATACGTTATATACATATAATATGTGATGTCTCACCAGATGATGTTTATGACGTTTGGAGTGTCTGGATATGTGTGTTTTATCAAATATGACACCTAAAATATTTAGCATCAGTGATGTAATAAGAATTTCTGCTGTATCTTCTGATATTAATGAAAAGACACAACACATTTTTCCCTCCAAAGACATTAAAAAAGTGTTTCTTCACCTTCACATTCAATTAGAGAAAACAACTGTGTCTTCATAGGACTTCATTTTGGAGTCATTAGGATCTCTGCAGGTTAATCTGCAATGATTTGAGATTAACTAAATATTTTTTAATTTTTAAAATTTTATTTAAAACCTAGAGTGATATTCATGAAGCTAACATGCATAATAAATATTTCACTGGATACAAGTTAGCATTATTTTATTTCAAAGAACTTAGAATCATTCAGCAGTTTTCAAAAATCATTCTCATATAACATGGCAGGAAATAAGATTATTATGTGAAGGTACATTAGTTTAATTTCCAATAATATTCTTTTAAGAATTATTCAGAATACCAGTGGTGTTCATCATCTATATAAAAACCGTTGTTTGATAGCAATGGTACTGCAACTTCTTCAAAGTCCAGATGTCTTCCAACTCTGGCTTACAGAACAAAATACTCCCTCCACTCCATGCAGTAGCCTGAGTTAAAGACCTGGGAAGTATATACTGTTTAACTTTAGAAAAAAAAAAGGCATTTACACAAAATTACATTAGCCTTCAGCAAAGTGCATTCTGGACACTGAAAGTTGAGAAACTGGACATTTTGAATAGGCTTACTCAACTACATAGCTGAAAGGCTATAAAGACAGAAATGCAGTTATTTAAGTGATCAAAACAAATTAATTAATACTTAGGTCTCAAAAGGAGACAAATATAAATTTATTCTTGTTCTTTTTTGCTTTTCCTAAACATGGTTGCCACCAGTGCTACAAGAAAATTACAACAGAAATTTACCTAAGGATAAAACTAAAAAGGGTTTTTTTCCTCCAACCAAATCCCTCAAATCTCTCTCTGTTTGAAGTTTCTTGTACTATCATCAGTAATGTCATTAAGTGCCAGATCTGCCATATCTGTTGAGAGAAAAAGTCTGGCATTCTTCTCTGCATGGAAATGAGAAGGCTACCACCTTTCTCAAAGGATATTGCTACTATAAAAAAAGCAGCACTGTGAAGAGATGATAACCAAGTTACCCTACATGTGACTGCTATGTTATTCAAATAATTCAGAACTGGTTCCTTTATTTTCATATGGCTTGATAAAAAGTTTGTTTGCAATGCATGAAGCAGGGCTCTGGACTGTGGTACATTCTACACAAGATTAGACAGGAGACTCTAACTCTTAACTCTCTAAACCTGAGGAACTTAAAGTGTACTCTCTGACATGGAGGAGACATACTCCAACTCCAAGAAAGATATATTACCACCTTTGTGAGAGTATTGATTTTCTGCAGAAAAAGCTAGGATCAGATATCACGCCTCAGTGAGAGATCTCTGCCTCTGAGCACCAGAAAGCAGTCTTTGCAGGCTCTTACAGCTTCTATCCTTTGTTTTCACACTAGAAGTGTGGAAAAGAAAGGAATCAGGTATGGCTAAAGGAGTTTGTTTGTAATCCTTGAATCTGGCTGCCACTCATTTTTGAATAGATCAAATTCTTACTAAAGTTTTCTAATAAGAAAAAGCCTGTTAATATAAGATGTGACAAGTTATACAATTTTCATGCCCTACTCCTGAGAAAACTGCATTATGTTTTAGTCATAAAAAAAGAAATCTTGCCTCTGGATCACTGCAGCAGAATATACATATTGAAAAATAACTACTGAAATTCTGTTTCAGTTTACCCATGCAACTGGAATTAATCTGCGCAGGGACAAATCTGAATAGAGCTTGTCCCAGTATACTCAAATTACAAGGAAGCAGGAAAAATGAGGCAGCCTTCTTTGTATTTTTAAATTTTTTGCTATAAATTACATTCCCTACTGGATATAATAGATTCTAGTGCGCTCTAATATAGATTTGGTTGGAATGGAAAAATTTTAAAACGTCTCAAACTTCTCTTCTTGAAAAGGAAATCTCTTAAAATTGAAGTGCACTGATTTCAGCGCTGCAAAGGATCTGCCCAAATGCATGATTTTGCTGTAATTGAGACCTAGAGATGTGTATTATTTCACTGGTTATTGATACCCAACATTATTACTCCAATTACCCTAAATATCTCCCAGAATACCTTTGTCCAAGAGGCAAAGGAAAGCAATCTTCCTTTGACAGGTTTATGTTCATTTTTACCTCTCCAAACTTTCCCAGAAACTTCTATTTTTTCTTGTTGACCTAAAAGTCATTACAGAACATTTACCCTCTTGCTCTCAATAGTGCTTAAAGACTTAAAAATGTTCTTCCTGGGGAGAAAAAGGAGCAGTCAGTGTTGGATTAACACAGAAAGGGTTGAACATTCATGACAGCAGTATCTCAAGTCTCCCATTGCTCCACCTTCCCAATCCACAAGAAAGAAATATAGTGACCCAAGACCAGCAGCAATTTAGTTCAAAGAGAAAGCACAGAGATTTAAAGCCTGTCCTGAGAAATTATAATACCTTCCAGTGCCTATTGCAACCAAGAATGCAGATAGAGATGCTCTTTGGAGATTATAAAATCATATATATTTTAATCTAACAGGAGTGGTATGGAGGTTTGTTGACCAAATCCTCAGCTATAATAAATCAGCACATAGTCTATAGGTGAGAAATCCATTCTCCTAAATGTTATTTTTGGTTTAGATGATGATATTGCCACAGCTTGCATGCAATAGCTGGTTCATCACAAAAATTTGCAAACTTTAGTGTATGTCCCCAGTTATTTTAGGAAATTGATTAGAGGCTTGTGTAGCTGATGTCTTCAGCATAAATTTTGGATTTATACCACAGGGCCCTCCTTTGGAGAGCTGAAGACAAAGCTGTTGAGAGCAGCTTTTCCAGCAGACTGGCCAACCTGGTGAGTAGAGCTCTAGCCTAGGAACTGAAGTGGAAGGAAATCACAGCCCACAGTCAAGCAAAGAAGTGGTGGGCAGGTATAGGAGAGAATTCCAGAGTAATAAAACAGGGTGAAAAGAGGTCCATCTCTAGCACATTATATGCACAGAAATGCACATAGCCAGGGAAACAAACAGCGAAGACTGCAATCATGCACGTGTTTACACATCTACAACATCATTCCAATCACTCAGCTGTAGTGGGACACCCCATACAAACAGGTTATTGCAATGGATGGTGATTGCAAGAATGTGTGTATTCATGCATTCTCCAGGGAAGATATATCAAGAAGAGGACAAAGGAGGTAAGGGAGAGGTGAAGGAGTAGCTCAGAAGTATGCAAGCCCTCTTGTGAGACAGACAACAATTTGTCTGAGTGTTCACAACTCAGGATCAATGGAGAGGCCAGTAAGGGAGACCCAGTGGTGGGAGTTTGTTACAGTTCACCTGATCAGGGTGAGGAGACAAATGAAGCTATTTTGAAACAAGGAATTCTGGATCACAGACCCCAATTCTCACAGGGGAACACTTTGGCGTTTTCTGGTAGGTCACTATGACAGGACTTTTGTCAGTTTTTGTCACTTCTTGATGCAAATACTGATACCAACCAGGGGTTAAATACAGCTGGATCAGCTGCTCGGAAACAAGGAAGAGCTAGTTGAGGATGTGGTACTCAATGGTAACTTTGACTGGAACAGCCATGAATAAGTGGAGTTAAAGATCCTGAGGAGAATGAAGGAAATAAGCAGAGTCTGTAGTCTGTACTTAAGAAGAGCAGCTTGCAGCTTTTTCAAGAAACAGGTATATAGGATCATGTGGGAGGAGGCATCTTTGAAGGGCAAAGATGCTCAAGAAGGTTGTGAAAGACACCAGCCAAGCACAATAATAGTCCATCCTGACTCCCAGGAAAACAAGCAGGTGTCTCAGAAGGTCAGCCTGACTAGACAGAGAGCTCATGGTGGAATTCAAACGAAAAAAAGGAAGGGCAGTGTACAAGAAGCTTAATAAGAGAGAGGCTACCAAAGAGAAATTTAGAAGTATTGTTCAGCCACGCAGGGATGTTGTTAGGAGCTGCTGCTGTTGTTGCAGCTCTCTTGGAAACCTGTTAGGGATGACAAGGGCAAGAAGATTTACTTTTAGCACTGCAGTAGTATGCAAGTATAGTGCTGAAAGAGGTTGGTGATTTAGTGACAGCAGATGTGTAAAGATGAGGTGCTTAATGCCACCTTTGTCTCAGTCTTTGCTGAGAATGTCTCCCAGACACCTGTGCTCAGTGAAAGGATTCTGGAAGAAGAACAGACAGTACTGGATGAGGATAAAGATAGTGTTTACTTCAGACAACTCAACCCATGAAATCCAAGTGATCAGATGAGCTGCATCCAAGGGTACCAAAAGAGATGGCTGATGTTCTTGGATGGCTGACGGCAGTCATCTTTGACGGGTCATGGAAATCTGAGAACTGGAGAAAGGAAAATATTGCAGTCATCTTCAAAAAGACCAGTGTGTCAACTTCAGAAAACTGCAGAGCAGTGAGATTAATTTTTTTTCCTGGGAAAAATCAAGGAGGAAGTCCTCCTGAAACATAATTCTGGGCATATGAAGGATAAAGTGTTTGGGAAGAGTCAATACTTTCCAAGTGTAAACCATTCTTGAGAAACTTCTTTGCCTGCTTTGATAAAACAAATGATTTTATTAGTGAGGTTTGAGTAGTGGAAGTAATTTACTTTGATTTTATCAAGGCTTTCAACACTGTCTCCTGCCTCATTCTCATACCCTAGTTACAACATTATAATCTGGATGGATGAATAAAAATAAAAAAATCTAACTGGGTAAAAAACACCCCAAATCTGATAGAAAACAGCAGGAGATATTTAAAGTGTCTTCCCCTACCTAGAGGCCAATGACAAGTGCAGGAGTTTATCCTACAACCTGTCCTGTTTAAAAAATTTACCATCTTTTTACCTTGTTCTGCAAATCAGCCTTCTGCCTCTATCTCTCTATGTGCTATTTTGTTTCTTGCAAACTTGAAACAAGATCATACTGTTTGGTCCTTTGCATCCAAACTGAACAATGTTGTTCTGAGCAGAGACACAAATAAGCAAAGTAGTGCTGCTGTGCAGAGGTGACTAAAGGCTGTTGCTAAGACTATTGCTACAACATTGTCAGGACTCACGAGTACCTCTGCACATCACCACACTACCTTTTGTAAGAAAACCACTCTTCTCATGGTCAGCGTTTTAGTGCCTATATTGTTTGAGAAAAATACACTGCTTTTCCATCAAACATTGTGCCAGCATTACACAACAAAGCCTTAAACTAAAGAGACAATCAAGTGCTTAAGGGCAAGCTTAACTTTAGTTGAAAAAGGTGATACCAAACAGCACAGTGTAACTGCTCTCTGACTGCTGATCTTTTGCTTGGCTATTATTCTCTCACGTTAAAAACTCATGTTACATACATACCCAGCATTACTCTGGCATCCACAGATGCTGAGTTACAGTGTATCAGTAGCTTTGAAACAAAGCTGAATTTGCATTCATTAATCAACATTGTGACAGGCAATTTGCATGCATACAAGCACAGATCATGGATGTAAATATCCCTATACAGCATCAAATGTTCAGTAAGCAGGTATACATACAAATGTATAGCCAAGGAATGCTAGATCAAAATCAGGTTCTGAAGAGCTTTAAGGGTTAAGTACTCTAGGAGCGTCGACTTTCAGTACCTGTTCTGTTGCACAGAAGTAGATACTAGAAGTATTGTACCCACACACTCTTAATCATATTCTTTGCTTACACACTGTATTCAAGTCTTAAAATCTTCTGGTACTGGAATTACTGTTTAAGTAGTCTTACTGTTTGGTGTGATTTTCTTTTGGTCATAATTATTGATTTTTATTTGTTCATTATTAGCACATTATGCAGGATATTTTACATTTTTCAGTTGGTCATGTGTTAGAATCTTTCTCCCTCAGACCACCAATGATGCATTTACAGATATTCCAGATCATCCATAAAACAAATATAATCACAAGTTCATCACTACACTATTGTAAGATAAAATTACATTCAAGAAATTTATTCTCAAACCTATGCTGGATTTATTTTTCAAGGTCATATTTACCTTTCTCAAGAATTACCAGTTTTTATACACCCTTTCCTTACCATTTTTCCAGTCAAATATTTTTAGTTTATAAATTTAAATCAAGTGAGACTGTCTTACTCTATGACACATCAAAATATAATTACACATTCTGGTAGTCAGCTGAACCTTGTCCCTAATTTGCATCCTATCTTGCACAATTTATTTTCCCACTTGTCATGAAACTTATGATTGGAGCTGATCTTTTATAGATCACTTAGCAAAAGTGAATAATTAGAGATATTGTTCCATCTGCATCAGAATACTTTTTGTCCAAATTTTGGATTCAGGCATGCTATATGACTCCCTAAAACTCCCCAATAGGAGTGGAAGAGATAAAACGTTAAGGTGAATACAATGAACTACCATCTTGGAAATTAGTGAACCTTATATCTTCTAATGTGTTATTGAATTATTTTATTCTCACTTAATATTGATTTTACTGATTGGTGTAACTGGAACCATATGAACTTTTTCTAGTTCTAAGGAGATTTCATTTATTCATATCATGATGCATAAAATATTATATTCTCTGAGGAGAGGGTCTAGGATTTTGATTTTATGTTAAACTGTGTTTAATAAGACAGGTTTGAGAAAATAAATCACTTACTTGTCAAGCATAGCAAACCTGCTGTTTTGAAGTAATATTAACAAGCCACTTACTGATTCAGTAAAGCAGATATTAGAACTCTGTACACACAGCTATGCTTGTCCTAAATTCCAGGAGCACAGCAGTGTTCAGGATGTTCTAAGAGTTTCAGAAATGTGACCAATTATGTAACAAGATATGCCAAGAAACTTCATAACTAAAAAACAGGGCATATGAGGCATAATTAAAATGCAGATCTTCAACAACGTATTTCTAAAAGTTCTCAGTAAACTGAACAAAAAATGAAATACCATAAGGTTGCCCAAGACTTGAGTTTCTTGTGTGTATAATGAGAAGGGAATATACTTTTGCTCAGATCAATCTATGCAATAATGACAACTGACCACCTTTCTTAAAACAAGTGTACCTTCCTATGGTTTCTCCAGGTCAGAATACGACATGATCAACACTGCAGGGTGGCACACAGAAAAGGCTGCAAAGTGAGAAATTCACAAAAATAAAGCTAGCCTAAGAATATTCAGTGCCACTCACTCTACATCCTTTGAATGTTTTTATGGAGTTAGAACAACTCAGAGCATGCTTTAAGCTGCAGCTGGAGGAGTTTGTTTCCCTGCTCATAAAAGATTACCTAGGTGATGTCAACTGTCCTAATGCAGTTCTGTTGGATTTAGAAAGGACTAGGAATAGTATATCTCTGTTATAAACCTACCAATTCTGCCTTAATATGTCTCAAACCTACTCTTCCTTACAGCTTTTGTTTTTTGATGTTCCTACTAGGCTACAGAACATTTCTTATTTGGAAAGACAAGGACAGAGTGACCTAATTAAAAATTGAGTTTGAATAATGAATACAAAAGAGGGTCTGAATTCTCTTGTTATTCACAGAGTTTTATGTCTCTGCTCCCACCCCCATAAATTCTATAGCTTTATATTTACAATTATTTGATGAGAATGGAAAGATATTACCATAATTTTACCTCAAGAATGAAGAGGGAAATTGCTTTCCCCTTAATATAATGTTGGTGGTACAGAAATAGTGGTATAAAGCAGGTGAGAACATAGGACTGGAACAGGTCTGAGACTGGAGCCACTAGGAGTGTTTGAATTCCAGAGGAACTTGGTGACAGATAGCTATTATTACCACTAGCAATGGTAAAAGGCCTCTCTTTTATTTCTGATGATCACCACTACAGTGATCATCACACCAATGCTTTGCCTTTGTATTGCTGCTTACAGCCCTTTGAGCTCAAGGTCCAGCCTTGCACGTTATTATCCAACCATTTACTGAGTGCACAACTACATCCAACATGGATTTCAGAATACTGTGAGGAACTATGTAAAAAGCCTTACTAAAAATAAGTATACAGTATCTCCTGTGACATCCTTTCCCATTTAGCCCGTCATCACAGAATGTTTTCCTTATCTTCCTCCGCAATACTGAGATAGCTTCTGGTCATCTGCTATAAGTGAAAGGAGCACAAAAGACCTGGGGTTAAGCCTATGAGGTGGAAGCTGGAGGATGGGAAGAGGAAGAAGTGGAGAAAGAAGGGAAATCAAGTGGTGGAAGGGCTTTCAGGCCCTCAGTCTTTTCCTTTTCCTTCATCACCAACTACTTCACCTGCCCCACTAAACAGCTGTACCTCATTTTCCCTACACATCCTTTTGCTGCTGAGCTAGCTACAGAAACTCTTAATACCTTTCATCTGCTCCTTAGTTTCATGTTCAGCTAAGCTTTGGCTTTCCTAGACCTGCTTCTGCATGCTCAGGTAAAATCTTTACATTCTTTGTAGGCAGCCTATTACCACTTCCATTTTCTATGTGCTTCCCTTCCATGACTAAACTCACTGATCATGACTGATCACATCACTCTTGATCCCTCAGTGAGTGCATGACAGCATTAGAATGCCAATGTTTCTTAAACTTTTACACACACAACAATAAACTGAGTAATCAATTAAGGAGATCACACCAAAAGAGTTCAGCCAACTCTATTTTGCCGCTTAATTCTTGATCAAATATCTGTCCGTGATATTTCACATTCTCACATACATAATTACTCTGGTTACTTTGTTCATTAAAATCAATTTACAAGAATGAAATACTTACATAGATACAAAAACTATTTGAACATGAATTTGAAATAAGAAAGTATGAGGATAGAGTAAAAGGAGGCAAAAGATGTTTGAGTGATATATAACAAAGGAAATTGCCTGAAAGGCAGATTCCTTTCTAAAGCAAAAAAATGAAAGCTGCTGTTTCTGGTTTCTGTTCTTATGGTTGTAATTATTTATAACGATAAAGCCCAGAGGCACATTATAGCAACTATTGTGCAAAAGCACAGTTCTGTAAGATGAGTCTAAGAGCCTGAAAATACATTAGTGCAAAGAGATGGTGAGGGCCACACTCCATGATGGGTTATTTACTCCTTTATTTATATCCTTGTTTTCTAGTGGTTGGTAATATAAAATGTTTATAGTTCAGAAACTGTTGTCCTGCATCAGAAGATGGACAGTTAAGGACTGAGACTTTATTGCGGAGGGTTCTGTATGGACTATCAAATCTGGGTTTTTCTCAGAGAACACAACGTAAAGCTGATACCTCTTACAGCTTTAAATCTATTTGTCAGAAGTTCAGTCCCATGATTCCTCCTCCCCTTTCCACTGGCCTTCATTTGACCCTTTCAAATGCACTAGATAAGTTAAATCACACACACAGATACAAAAGACACATAATGAAACCAACAACAACAACGAAAGCCCAAAAACCAAACCAAAACCCCCCAAATCTTCCACTCCAAACAAGTGAACAAAGAACCTTCCAAAAAACACAAAACACACCACACTAGAAAATAAAAGAAATGCACTTACAAGACAAACAAACAAAAAAAACCCCAAATCAAAACCAAAGCACAAACACCAAAAAAAACCAAAAAAAAAAAACAAACACAAAACCCCCCAAAAAACAAAACAAAAGAAAAATACCCACAAAAACCAAAAACGAACAAACAAACAAAAAAAAAAGGAAGAAACCACCAAAAAAACCTCCGAAACCGAACCACCAAAACCCAAAGACTCAACAACAGATTGGCAAAATTGACTTGACTTATTGCAAAGAAAGACAAACTTGGCCAGTAGGTACAGTAGGAATAAAATCTTTCTTCTTCCAACATACTTGAGGCACGAGTTCGACTTGAACCATGTCATATAATACCAGTCTGGATAAGTTTTAAAAAGTGTGTAGACAACAGAAATAAGATATATCTGTGCAAAGCCTTAGGCCTGTCTTGGAGCTTAATGTGCATGACAGTTATTGTTCTGCTAGCCAGAAAAATTAGAACTCAGAAAGTAACCATAGTACACTCCCATCAGACATCTTACATGCACACACCCTTGCACTATGTGCTGGCCACAGTACACAAAATTATACTGTCTGAAGTCAACAAAGACTCACATACCTTGAAGTATACTGCTGGCTTGTTTTTCACACAATATCTATCAAGAAGATGTACAAGCAAGGCAAGAGATATGCTACACTTGCAAATTTTCCACAGAGTTTTCTTTGGGAATAACTGAAGCCTCTTCATTATTTTTACTTCATATTACTCTGGTAAAATTAATTTGGTTGTTTTGAATAGAATAAAACACAGCTGAAATTGAGCCTACAAAGGCTCGTAATCATAGGTGCCATAAAGCAGAGGGAAGTAATCAAATATGTGTACCTCTGGTACTGAATGAAAAAAATATTAAAAACACCCCATATGCATGAACTTAACTGTAGAAAGCAAATCCCCAAGCATCTACCCTTTCAATATCTGAAGACATAGCTACTTCTATGTGTTATTTTCCCTGCTTCTAACACATCTGGAAGATGACCTTAAAAATTTGTTGTGCATACTTGACATCAACCTGTGGAAAAAACTGTGTACTTAAACACATCTCATGCTGTGCTGATACAAGCCACAGGCAATTGTTGTTATTTAGAGGGCCTGGAAGAATAGAATTTGAAAGTGGTTAACTACACACAAAGAGCCGACACATACATGTACAGCTTGAATACAGGATATATGGTGTTATTCTGTCATTTAAGCTGTCTGCAGAGATCTGGAGGGTCCTTTGTCACTAAACTTCAACATTTCACTAAGACAGATGGGATCTCTGCGCAGCCTGAGTTCAAGCTCCTCTTGTAATAACATGCTGGCATATAAACTAGAAGCACTATATCTTTGTGGAGAAACACTAATGGTTTTCCCTTGGTAAAACAAGCTGGGTAACAATATATGATAAAATAGGAATGTGAATGTAAACAGTGTATATGAGTGGAATATTCAAAGGTATTTGAGAAGATACTTCCAAAAAAAGCCCAACCAACCAACCAAAAAACCCAAAACCCAACAAACTAAACACAGCACTGATGGCACCAAAGATGATTAATATCTATTGAAATAAATAATCATCTGTGATAGACCATGAAAATTTTGGGTAAGAAAACCAAAGAAAAGAGTTGAGTCATCCTTAAGTGAGGTGTGAAAGAATCATGAAAGTGTGAAAAAGTGAGAAGAGAGAAATGCACCTAAAATGGAATGATGCTGCCAAAGACCCCCTGGGGCATAATGGCCTTTGCCAGGCTGGAGAGAGCAGCTCCTAGTTTAACAGTACATAGGGGCCCACACCTTTAGGGGCTGGGGTGACACTTGGACTTCTGGGGGTCTTCATCACCTGTGTGTACACCAACAGGTTGAAAGAAGTGGGCTGTGTGGGTACAGTGAAGCTGGAGCACCCACATATCCAGCACAGGTGTGTGCAAGTAGCGTATCCTATAGTGCCCGGTGAGAGATGGGTTCTGGTCTGGTTGTAACTCTTTGAACACGTTTATGTCATTAAGAATTTCAGGGATGTGTCAAGAGAAACTATTCCCAAATTTTTGGTAACTTTTTAACATTTTGTAAGTGTTCAGCTATTGCCCTATCTGCTATATTGCTGACATTGATCCTCAATGTACAGTTCCCCAATCACTCATTATTCATTGTTAAAAAACAAAAAAAACCCCTAACAAACTGCTTGTATCTTTATTTTGTGTCGTGTTATTATTTCTTTTAGTTAACTAAATTCTCTGAGCAAGCTTGTTTTGAAGAAGCAGTGAAATACATACATAGTTGTAGTTTACTTTTTTTCTAAAGTTACTGGGATTGTAACCCTGCCATTAAATAAGACACTGACAAATGAGTATTACACCTGCTTACATCTCTTCACTTGGACTAATATAACTAAGGTTATATCAGTGAGCAGAAGGATTAACAAAACACAACTGACCCTTTATTATTTAGACTACAGATTTAACACAGTTTTCCTGGATAATAAAGCAAAGATATCTAATGTAAGATGCTGGGAACACACTACCAGCAAGCTAACTGCAATTCCTGCAGTGATCTCAAAGCTAATTAATCTCAAGTATTAATTACCAAGAATAAGAAACAAATGGCTAATCTAGACTTCAGTGAATTGAGACATTTGTCTAAAGCTATAAAACACCACTGCTAAGTCATCCCTAGAGGTACCTAACTGCCTACACTTCAACAGCATCTTCCTAGGTTGTGATGAGAGGTGATTATCTTTCAAGAGATTAATCTCCATGTATTAGCTGAGTAATTCTCAGTTATGTCCTCTTCTCATATCTATGCTGTTGAAAAATAGTCATGCTTTTGTTGTTGTCACTCATACCTTTAACAAATCTCTTTTGCAAACTTGTCAGAATTCAGTATTATGCAGCTTACTCACAAGATAATCTCTAACCTGATAATGTGATTTTTTTCATCTGGATTTACTAAACTACAACCTTCCACACTAAATTCAAGGTCTCACGTTGCATACTTTTAGAGAACTTACATGCAACTGCATATACACACACACTCTCATATACATTTATACATACGTATGTATGTATACATACCCACATGCATATGTACATACAAGCAAGAAGGGGGAAATCAATCAATCAAGCACTGTGAAACAAACCTACAGTCACATACAAAAAGACACTGCATTGCCACTGAGAGATCTTTTATTGTAGGAATAAGTTGTTTTCGGAAGCTTATAAACCTGCTGAAATAATAAATATATACTTCTACTATTAATACAACTTCAGGAAACTTCAGAAATTTTAGGTGAGGGCTTTTTTGTCATATTTTAAATGCTTAAGTACCTCAGTTAATTTGAGAAACTATTCTGATTAGAACCATTGCTATACTAAAAACAAACCAGCAGCATTAATAAAAATCAAAGTGAAAAAGGAGGGAGGCTTTGTTTGACAACTTAGCTTTTGAGTAACTGTTATGAACATGCTCCCACAAATTCATGTAAAATATTTAAAGAGAATGCTGACACAGCTGAAAAAAATTTACAGTAAAAATCAGTTTTCCGTTATGCAGTTTAAATATGACAGGCTGAGTCAATAGAAGCATTTAGCTCACCAGACACAGGTTGAATTTTAATAGGGAAATAAAAATTCTTTGGAACAGATTTTCCATATATCATCTAGGATCATTATAGTAGCTTTCATTCCTTCAAGGCAAGTGCTAAGGCACACTCCCATCTATTAGAGCAGACATCCAATAAGCCGCACCTGTTCTGCATCTTAAATACTATTTTTCTTCACACCTATCCAGTCACAAACTGTTCTGCAGTAAGGTGCTCTGACTAACTCCATTGAAACTTGCAAAACTGAATATTCATCAGGAGAGATAACAGTCTTTCTTTCTTTACTTAACTGTCCTACCTAATGGAATAGTATTAACTTCCTCTCTCCTTTTGTATAAAGGACAGGCGAGAAAACGAATTTCTTTTGAGGAAAAGACTTTCCATGGTCTCTTATAGCTTGATGAGTGTACTTGGTTACAAACTAACAAATGACTATTAAAATACCGTCACTAAGGATCAAATAGAATTTCAGTAACTAGTTCCTGTGGAAGTGCTCAGATGAGTGTTTCTTTGGATATTTCGCTCTGATTCTGGCTTTCCAGGATCCTGAAACTGCGTGGAACAGAACCCATCTACTCAAATCAGAATGCAACAGACAAAACCAGAAAGCTACTCAAAAACTCTCAGGTTAGCCCAGAAAATTGGAACTGGTTTTTTTTTTTGGGGGGTGAGGAGCAGGTTGAGGGACAAAGAGTAGGGAAAAAGAAAAATCAGTTTTGAGCAGCTAGATGCCAACTTTCTCCTTGTTTGACTAAAAAGGAAGAATGCAATAGTGAAAACAGACTATCAAAACCACCATAGAATTACCTTTTGGGCTGTTATGCCAATGCAGTAAGCACAAGAATGCAGGAGTCCTTTGTAGGTACATAATAACAGTAAAATTCAGTTTCTTTACCAGACTTTGTTTCATGTGCACTGTGTGTCACCTTTGTCTCCTTCCTTTGGGCTAAATAAACCTACTGCCTGGTAGCCCAGCTGCTTTACCACCGAACAATTTAATAAACTCGAGCAGATTTGCCTTCTAGATAAAGACTGAAATGCACCAGTAATCTCATCTTTCTGTCTGCAAAAGGAAACTAGCCTTTAATTCAAAGAACACAAGGTTCCTCAGGAAAAAACTAACTTAGGAACCACCATCTTGTTGTAAAACATCTTTTACAGTCTACGAAGCCTGCCAGGTCATAGAGAGACACAGAAATGCGTCCCCCCTTTTTTTTTCCTCAGAATGGAATCAGCTGCTCTTCTACGGCTTAAAGGGCCCCCATGCACCCATGCACCATGCATATCCGTTCTAAAATAAATTTTGACTTAGCAATCATTTAGGGCCGAGATTAACAAAAAAACCTAAACCAAACCAAACTGAAAAACGAGAACAGAACAACCAACCAACCAAAAAACAGACCTAGAAGTGAAATAAGCATCTGGAATGGGGTTAACATGAATAAAACTCTCCTTTCAAACTGGCCTGCAGTCACTAAAATTAACAAGCTAGACAGCTATAGCAATTTAAATTATGTGCTGTGTTGGAAAGCTAGTTTCTCCAGCTTCTCTCCAAGAATCCTTAGGCTGGAGATAAAAAACTTGTTAGCTAAAAAACATTTCAGCTAGAAACCTACTAGAGTATCTCCAATGTTTAGAATTGTCTGAAGCAAGGAAGTAGGATACTGAGAGACAATGAAAACATACAGTAATTATTTAAGTTCACTTAAGGAAAAAATAGAGAAAAATCTCACATTTTCTCTAAATTTAAAGCAAAAACTTTAGTCTATTTTCAATGACAATTAGATTCTTAAGCTATTTAGGTATTCGATTTAGGAAACCCTGTACAGGTGTCCAAATGACATACTTGAATATGTCTGAAAATATGACACCAAACCATTTATGTATCCCATAGGATCCTGACTTTACATTTCTGTCTTTTGGCTCGACAATTAAAATGTGCCTTGATGTATAATGACTGATATACCTCTTAACAGAAACAACAGAGAAGACTTGCCTAATTTAATATGACCACAGAGAGTAGAGGGAAAATTAAAACTGAAAAGTGATTTAATTATAAAGACCTTTCAGATTGGAATAGTTTCTTTTCTGACTAGCAGCCAAAGGAAAAAAAATATGCAAAGATAATTACTGGAATAAAAAAAAAAAATCCTCCAAACAATAAAATGTAAAAAACCCCCTTCAATTGACTACAATTGTTCAAGATATGCATTACATTTTCTGGCATTCATCTTCAAATTTTAATGCTATATGAACAACATCATCATTTGCGATTTACTGAGCTGTGTTTTTAGCTCTGTAAAAGCAAAGCAGAAGGGTA
This sequence comes from Oreocharis arfaki, assembly GCA_013398015.1. Taxonomy (NCBI): domain Eukaryota; kingdom Metazoa; phylum Chordata; class Aves; order Passeriformes; family Paramythiidae; genus Oreocharis; species Oreocharis arfaki. The sequence goes on from VZRR01013713.1 coordinate 71,966, forward strand.
CATTGAAGGAACAGAACAAATGACAAGAATGTGATGTAATTTTTGATAGTATGAGACATACTACATTTGATGTTCATCATGCAGTAAAAAGATTTGACATCACTACATAGGAAAGAATCTAAATGATTAGTACAATACTGGAAAGAGACAGTAAAAGAATCTACGTAGCTCATAATCCGATAATCATAATCTTGCAGAGATGTCACAATCTGCCAGCAAAAACACCTATCTGAAGTCAGCGAGGATGAGAGCAGGGCTGGATTTTGGCTCCCATTTCCTGAAAGAATGCTTTATTCTCCTGCTCTGTGCTAACTCGGATAGGCAGCCAAACACCACAAAGCTGCTTGCTCACTTCTCCCACTCTGCTAGGGGAATGGAGGAAGAGGAAAAGAAGGATAAAAAAAGAGAAAACTTGTGTTTTAAAATAAACAATAATGGTAATAATAATAACTGCTTAATAAGTGACAGGTAAGTGGAAGACAGAAGAAAACAAAACCAAACAAATGATGCAATCACTCCCCACCTTCCCAGGGCAGAATATTGCCCAGATAGTTTCTGATCTAAAGATGGCTGACCCTCCTAAATGCCCCTCTTTTCCCTTTTATTTGTGAAAGTGGTGTTGTATGGTATGGAATACCTCTTTGGTTAGGTCAGCTCAGCTGACTGGTTGTGTGCCTTCCCAATCTATTATGCAGCACTACTTACATGCTAAATCCATTTATTTTGGGGGCAGAGTGAGAAACAGAGAAGTCCTTGATGCTGTGTGAACCCTGCTCACCAAAAGCTAAAACATTAATGTGTTACCAGTATTGTTTTGGTCAAAAATCACCAATGGCCTCACATGATCTGCTACGAAGAAAATTAACTCTATTCATGCCCAGACTGGTGCACCTTCAAAATGTTTCATAAAAGGTAGATGGGAGAAAGCTTGTTTTTCTCCTCACCGAAGTTTAAAAGTAAGGTTCACTGTTAAATCCTTTGAGTAACTGGATGTAAACAACAAACACCTATCCTCTTGATAAAATCTATTTTGCAAAATTGGGTGGAAAAAAGGCTGTAACATGCCTTTTGTCCTGATTCAGCTGCATAAGAGTATTCTTAATCCATGTTTTTAATTACCTTTCTTTGATAATAATCTGAGCTATGGTATACTGGTTTACAAGTCAAATTTGAATTCTTGGCTAATTAATGTTTGCCTGCACTAGGTCAATTTCTGGTCTAAGAGTTGGCAGTAGCAGTCCAAAATACAGTGAAAAAGGAGCAGTTTCTTTGGCAGTCTGTACCTGACAGTGTTGGGCTTCTATTCCCTTTCTGGGCAAAATCCAATGAATTAGTCTACAATGTCTTTGGTGATTTCAATTAATATGGCAGAGTTTGCACTTAAATAGAACAGAAACTCAGCCACAGCCCAATCTCAAATGAGATCTGCGACTGCAGCTGACAGGGGCAAGAACATGTTTTCTATGCTGCCTCTGCTCTGTCAGCAGCAGGAATAGATTCTTCACCTGCTTTATTTTCATCCATATGGCAAATGTTTGCCCACATTCCCAGGAAGTCTTAACTGTGGTAGCCCTTTGAGCTGTCATAAATTAGTGCATTTATTGTGTAGCTAGTCAGCTTGTAACACAGACGTCACTGCTCTGAACAACTAGAACATGCCATGAGAGCTTAAGAGAGATGGGATTTCAGTGTTCTGTAGTATGATCCACTTCTAAGTAAACTGCTGGGCAAGTAAATTATTATTGTTTGGTTAGTTACTATCAGTTACATTGTTAGGTATATTTTGATGGCAATAATTTTAAGGTACCTGGCTGTCATCTCATGGAGGAACTTAAGCACCTAACACAGGGTTTTAAGCAAGGCAATTCCTAAAAGGTAAATAATATGAAATCTGACCTGTAAATGCCTATATACTCTACTCTTCTAGTATTTTTATTGCAGTGATAAGAAGGTTTTGACACTTGAAAGCAAAAAAAAAACCAAAAAAAATGAAGTATTGCTGTTAAATCATCACCAAATTTCCTTGCCAAGGCCTCACATGAACATCATGCTTGTGAAGACCTTAGCATGAAAAGGAAAAGATTATGCTTCCTTAGCATGATTGAGTAAATTCTCTAATGTTGGTTTTCTTCTCTTTTCATTGGCAAAATCTTAATTGCTAAATTCAGGATGAAAACGCAGTAATTTTTTCAGTGTAGAAAGAACAATTTCCTTGCATTCTTTGAAATTATATAGTAGTCATTACTGTTTTGCTTAAAAGCATTCATAACTGAGATTATCGTGAAAAGGAGCACATTGTTACTAAGACTTCTTACTCAGTGACTGTTTGAAAAGAGCTCATGTAACATCAAGGGCTTTTAACTTCAGTGCTTTAATATAGTTCATACGCATTTTCATGCATTTGATTCCTTTTCAAACTAAATAATTCCTTTACTTCTTCTCAATATATGTCATAAATGACATTGGGGATTTTTTTTAATTGTGGGGTTTTTATCTATTTTATTTTTAAATGTTTTTTGAAAGGTGAAGGCTTTACATAAAGTACCTAGAAGTGCCTACGTTATTTAGAAGCCAAGCTTAAAGCAGCTGTAGTTTGGTTGTATTTGTCATCTATGCAATTAGTGAGAGGAATAAGTTTAAAGGACAAGAAGGAAAGAAGAAATTGTAAAGCACTGCCAAGTCTCACAGCCCAAAAGACCTGAGCTTGCTGAAGCTGTGTTCCCAGGTCCAGCCAGTGAGTTTGAGTGCCAGTGAGTGTGAGCAGGCACATACTTATACGTACACACAGTACTTACATGCATATGCACACAACAGGTCACAAGGACCAACACAGAAATTCATTTTCCATTTCTAAATGCTCACATGTGTATCAGAAGAGTATCTGTGTTTATGTAAATTAGTTAAGATAATTCTAGTTATTTTAGCATGTGAAAAACCTCTATGCTAGGAATAAATTTGTGTTATACATTCTTCATATGATTGTAGGACTTGACACCTATATACTTGCTGCCTTAACATGGGGATATATTCTTCCAGAAAGTTCAGAACTGAAGGAAACATTGCAATTATAATATAAAATGGGGGTTGAAGAAACATGTCCGCCTGCTAGAAGACGCAGGTGGGAAATAAACTATTAGAAAGACTATCAATAGCAAGTGATGTTTCCCCATGTAAGGATTTTAAATACACATACTGATGCCAGAATCATTGGGAGGGCATTAAAAATTTCTGTAAGAATACCTTTGGGCTTAATTATCCAGGAAATGATTAAGCCAAAACATCAGCATCTCACCTTCTACATCTTAAACCAGATCAAGAAGTACTGATTCATTGTGTTCAAAGATGCTTCTAGATAGGCAAAGGTTGCAGTTCCCAGCAGGACTTGTTTCTGTCATTTACAAATAAAAAGCCTTTTCAAACCTTCCTTGCCTCTGTCACGCTGAATAGTCTGGCTGTCACTCTTGGACTGGACTACATTGTTGAAAGCAAATCTGTGTCACTGACCTTACCAGTGAGGCTGAGGATTCCATGGAATGTCATCCCAGGGGACAACATTTAGAAGTTCTCCATGAGACTTGTTGTCACTGACACACCAACTATGAGCTAGCGACGATAAATTGTCAAAATTAATGAATGCTGAAATACATTTCAAGGGACATTTTGTATTGAGGGCTGAAAAGAGGGTTAACAGATAAGTAATCCAATTAATGCTATTGCATGTACATAATACATGAAATATAGTTTAGAAAGGAGATGGACTGTTCCTGGCTTTTCATTTGGAAAGCTCATTTCCAGCATCTAGCAACTTCAGTGAAAGACTATTCAGTGAATGCTCAGTGCTTATGAAAAGTAGGCCACTAATGTACATAGCTAAATAAGGTTCTAGGATTCTCCCCTGTTCTCTTATTGTCATAATTATTATTAACTTCAAAGAAGAATTTCCTATTTTTTAAAGCTTTGAATGGGAAAAATTTGCAAGAAAGAGTATACTGCATGCAACAATTAGCATTGAAATCTGAGGAAGAATTTGTAGAGAGTACAGAACATTAAGACTTTCATCTGCTGCAGAGATAAAGAGGTATCATAAAATTAGGTCTAAATTGTATAAGATCTTGAAGAACACGAGTATCTTATATCTAATGCACTATGGAAGAGGGCATCAATGCCTGGACTCTTCACTGATGTGCAACAGAAGAAATGAGAGATGAGGAAGATAATTATAGTAGCTGTGATTTTAATAGATTAAAGAGCTAAGATTAGCATTGGACTACAGGAGAAGTTGCAGTAATCAAGGTAAAATTTAACCTGATACTCATGTAACTAGCAATAGTATATAGAACTAAATGATTTAGTAAATTTTTCAGCATTTAGCTTTTCAGTATGAAGCTTTTACTGTAGCTTATCTTTAAGGATATTTATTCACTGCCATTTATTCAATTCAATCATACTTCAATTATGATTCTCAGGGTTATTGGAGAAATGTAATGGGAGCATGAGCACTGGTAAAACTAGAATTTGCCAGATAATGCCACAGCAGGCCAAACTTAAAAAATGTGAGTGTTTCCATACGACAAAATGACTGTGTGATTACAGTGCACTTTAATCTACAAGTACCAACTTGGTTTCATTCATATAAACACCATAACTATCAATGAAGATGTCAGCTTAAATTCCTGCTTACAACCCTAGAAGAAAGTTGCCTGGCCATTACAAAGACTTCCCTACTGTATTCATGTTTTCTCTTTGCTAGTTCACTTAAGCTCATATAACTTTGTTACACCTTTTTGAAATCATGCTAAAGGAATGCTCAGTACATTCAACTGAATGATATTCCTTTCAGTGAAAGAACCACTGACTGGAGTCACAGCCCCTTTGTATCACTGGCAAATGCAGAAATGGCACTATGATACCACACTGACCTAAGGTGCTCAAAGACCCTGGCCGAGGGGATGGCCCTTCTAGCACATCTGCACAGCAGCTGAGCTCTGTGCTTCTGCCCAGCCCCCCCTTGCTCTGTGGCTGGAAGAGGCTTGACTAAAAGGTCTGGTTTGTCAAATCCCTTCAGAGCAAGGTAACGCTGCTGCCTAGCAGTGGTTTTAACACAGTTACAAAACAAACATATTTATAGCTAATGCATTTATAATATACTCAGTTCTAACAAAATCTTTTTGTTCAGTGCGTCCCAAATACTTAGGATTTCACAATACATATCACAAATATAGTTTTCTCCTCCTAAGTTTTTTTCTTAATAAAATAGAGGTTAGATTAATCCCCAAAATTGTCCTCTTCTGTTTAAAAACACATCAAGCTGAACAGTTGTTACTTAAATTCTGGAAGGTCTAGAGTTTATTAGGAGGCAGGTTCGGCAATAGCTGCAGTTTTCTTTCTAACATCCTCACATTTAAATGAACTAGCTCTAGCAGCTAATAGAATGTAAATAAAAATGTCTTCTTATATAATGCTTTCACTACAGTTTTCTTTTAGTTAGAACACTTGTTTAGGCAGTACATTTAGAACCTGAGATCTGATGCAGCATCAAATGTTTTACTGGCAGCATGATACTAACATGGATGAAACAGCACACTTTTTACAATTCCAGAAAGTCTTTTTAACATTCAGCTCAAACAGAACTAAAGAAGCTTTATAATGGTGTCTATAAAGCCTCCTCACTTGTGAACAAAACTACGACAACCAGGAATCACATCTCTTGCCCCTCTTAACCGCCTAAAGCTATAAACAGACACCTCTGCAGGTGCTGATATAGCAACATCAATCTATCCCTTTTTCACTGGCTAGAGCTCACCCCTTTTCACAGCTCAGCTGGTAAAGTGTTTCTGGCAAATTCTGTCTAATCCACATTCAGAGCAAAGCCAGTGAAGTTTCCAAACGATACAGAAAAACACACCAGGCTGTTTACAATAGAGATTAACACAGGACCTGCTACCAACAGGTTAACAAGTGGGCTTAAACTGTGTGTACATAGATCTCAGCTTGCCTGTTGCAGAAATAGTCCTAAGATATCTACGACTTGGTTGGACATTCTGAGTGGCATAGACTCCAGCACAGAGAGGACTAGGAACAATAGCTATCAGCATAGCGAGATGTGAAAGAGGATGTCTGCCCTGAGCCTCAAGCCAACCATTTAAATTGCTTGTGTTTACCTGGCTGATTTTGCTTGAAGAGGGATCAATCACAGGAACCACTCTGCTAGAGGTTAGTGCCCTCCCAGTTATGCTGGCAAAAGGGTAATAATTACCAGCTGGAGGGCATAGCTGCAACAAGGGTCTCCCACCTGCATGCCAGCTATCGAGATGGCTGTCTACAATCCATTTGACTGATCTAACTCTGCTAGCTTTAGTGTGTCATATAGACATAAGTTAATTAAAATTGCTTTCCAAATTGCTCTGCATATAAATCCTTAAATTTCTGTGATTTAATCTCTATTTTTATTTATCTATATTTTCTGGGTAACTGTTCCTTTGTATTAGTTTATATTATCAAAAAATAACATAGTATATTTTCTCATTTTTCCAGCACAAAACCTGTAGATAAAGGTACAGTACTGAGATTTTTTCCTAAGCTTAATACTTCTCCATTACTTCTGGACTAAAGGGGGGGATTGATGCTTACAGGGGTGTGGGACTTGTGACTGGATGCAGGAGAAGAACTTTTGGGAATTGTATTAGACAATGAAACATTCAGAGAACAATGAAAAGAGAGGAAGGGGTGCCTGAGGTGTTTTGGGGAGTAGCTCAGGAAATCATTTAGGCTGGAATAATCTAACACTTTCAAGTACACCACTATGCCATGTCCCTAACCATAACATCTACATGCCTTTTAAAACACCTCCAGGATGTCAACTCAGCCACTTTCCTAGGAATTTTGTTCCAATGTTGGATAACTGTTGCAGCCGGGTGTCTGGTGGTAGGGAG
>VZRR01013714.1:0-12728 GCA_013398015.1 Oreocharis arfaki
TGGGAAGCTGATATCTCAACCCTGAGGTGGTATCAGGTATAGCACACACACATATGCACTTCTTTTTCTGGATAGTCTCTTCATGCCAAGCTGTTCATGTTGTTTATGATAATTATTTCAACTAAAAATCAGTTTTGCAGAGTTACTGATTAAATGGTCTATCAGTAAGCTGAAGTGAGCTGCCGCATGTGCTTCTCATAAACTTCATTACATAGGATCAACCACTACTGATCAGTCCACAAGCCCCTCTTAAACAGTTTTTATGTTATTGCCCAATTGATCTTTGCCTAAATAAAATCACAGAAACATCATAAATGTATATTAATCTTTATCAGCGTAGTCTGCCGTGCTCTAGAATATTCAAATTTTGGTACTTCCAGAGCTAGAATTAATGTTTCTCTTTTCAATAGCTTGAGCTGTGTTTGTTTCCCACAATTTCGTCTGGTTGCTTTCTTAACCCATGCTCTCTTCTTTTTGTGTTCCATTGTTGTGCTCTATTTTTGAACCACTTAATGATGAAGGAAGAAAATGTTCCTGGAGCTTGTTTTGTCATGTACTTTGTCTTGTCTATTCATCTTCTCTCTCCCATACATAATTTTATAAAGTAATAAAAATCTTCTTTCTAGAGTTACCAGTGCAGCCTGTCCTACCTTTAGGAAACCTTTTCATCTTCCTCTTGACCTGCTGCATTTTACTACAGTCTTTTGTGAAGAAGGAAGCCTGAAAATGTGTACAGCACGCCAGGTGCAGATATCCTGTGTGTAACAACCATAACATAATAATGCTTTCTGTTTTGTTCTCTGTTTCTTGCTCAGTGACCTCCAGTTTTCAGCTTTTTTTGTTTTGTAGCCTTATGATCCTTGAGACAAAATTTTGAAGCAGTATTAGAAGATACTTTTAAAAGTTCTCAGCAATGAGGGTTTTTTCCCCAGTGGCATTTGTTTTACACTCTTGTTCACAAAAATTTCTTGCAACATCACTGAATAAGAACGTAACGTAATAAAGTCCCCTTGAAATTCTTCACTATTAGACTTCATTTTTACTGACCTGAAAATCCAGTCAAATCAGAAATATTTTCATCACTTCCAGATTATTTTTAAAAATGTTGAACAGTTGAAGGCCCAGAACAAGCCCTATCAAAGCCCTCTGAGACCTGCCTTTCAGACAGTACTCAATCCACCTCACCATCCACTTGTCCAGCCCTTACTCCCTGACTTTGCCTATGAGGATATCATGAGAAACAGTGTCAAAACTCTTGCTGGCATCCAGGTAGACAATATCCACTGCTCTCCCCTCATGTCTCCATGCAGTTGTCCCATCGTACAAAGAAATAAGGTTGGTTAAGCATGATTTCCCTTTAGTGAATCCATGATGACTATTCCTGATCAACTTCTTGTATTCTGCATTTTTAGAGATGGCCTCCAGGATGAGCCATTCCAACACCTTTCCAGGAATTAAGGTGAGGCTGACAGGCCTGTAGTTCCTTGGATCTTCCTTTTTGCCCGTTTTGAAGACTTGTGACATTTGCTTTCTTCCAGTCCTCATACACACGTCTCCTGACTGCCATGGCCATTCCAAGATGAATGAGAAAGGCCAAGATACGATGTCCTCCAGTTCCCTCAGCACATGGGGATCCCATCAGGATGAACTTGTGGATGTCAGGTTTGTCTAAATGATCTCTAACCTGATCCTCTTCAACCAAGGGAAAGTCTTCATCATTTCCAATGACAAAATAGCATGCACCTTCACAACACCACTACATTGTACTACTTTGCAGTTTTCTCCTTTGTGAGTGTTCACAGCCAAGTGATTTTAAAGAAAACCAAGTAACTCACCAGTGAGCATGAACTGATAGGCGTTGTCAGAGATGGAGAAGATGTGTGGAGGGGCCTCCTGGCGCTTCTTGCCTCGGTAGGCCAACACCACCTCGGGGTTGTACACCGGCAGCCACTTGTAGGGGTTGACGGTGACGCAGAAGAGACCCGAGTAGGTCTGCAAGGAAGGGACACAGCACGTTGGCTTCCCCTGAGCCTGGCCCAGCAGTTCCTGCCGCTGCCCAAAGGAAGCTGCTGCTGCCACTTACGTAGATCATCCAGGCTGCGTAACGCTCTTTGAGGTTGTACAGCACAGCGGGTTCGTGGAGGTGGGTCATCATGGCCATGTCCTCGATTTTGTCATACTTGGGGGGGTTCATGGAGAAGATTTGATCTTCCTTCACGGTCAGGGTCTGCCAAGGAAACAAAAGATCCACATGTGTCACGTAAAAGCTCAGAGTGGGGATCAAATGTTTTTCTTCAGCCTTGTTTTTGACTCACCTCTCCCCCTTCAGTCTTGACAGTGACTTTGCCCGATTCCCTGCTCTCAATTTTGCCTTTCACAAAGGATTCTTTGGGATGAACCACAAAGACGGACGTCTTGGCATCAAAAGGCTTGTTCTGGGCCTCAATTCTCTCCTTTTCCGATTTTCGGAGGTAAGGAGCGGCCTCCCCAAAAACAGCCAACTCAGCATCTGCAGAGGTCATGTCTGCGTGTTACTGAAGGCACATCAGCAAAGAACCCTTTGGGAGAAAAGAAATGTAACATGAATAGATCAATAATGTACTTTGCTTGCAAGGACAGCTTTTCTAATGCTTTAAAATTTAGTACATACTAGAATTGCTAAAACTAGCAAAATTTGCCTTCTTTATGTTTAATGATTTAAACCCGAAAGAGAAAAATATTGTTTCATCCTTGAATAATATAGAATAGCCTTGTAAAAATTTATTTTATTTCTGTCTTATGATACTCTGCTTTGGCTTTATGGATTGTAGTGCCATATTTAAGAATATGAATTATGTTAAATGAACCTTTTTATTCTACTATAAAATTAAACAATAAAAGCATAGGTAGAAAATACACTATAGCCTTAAAAGCAGATAGAAAAACTTATTTGGAAACCAGTTTCAAAGGGAAAAATATATATGCATAATATGCAATAATGGGGATCCCTAATAGCTACATCCAGTGCACTTACCTTGAAACTTTTCTAGTAGACAGGGCAGAGCACTGCAAAGACACTTTTATAGAGTCTGCTTGGCAGATGCTCCAGATTCTTCCTCTTTCTTCGGTCAAAACATTTTTTGGCAAACATTCTTTGGCAAAGCATTGTCTGGCAAACTGAACTAAGGGCATAATTGTCATTTGATTTAGTAAGATATATTTAGAAATGTTTTGTATCTTACCAATGCTGTGAATGTATTGACTATAAATAATTTGTCTAGAGACATAAGGACAGAAGTTCAGTTAGTCAAGGCACGTGGAAAATTTGGATGTAGGACCAACGAATTATACTGCTGCATTTCCAATGATTTCCTCGTGTGCTCAAGGCAGATTTTTGTTGCATGAGTGTGGTGTTACATCCTCAGTCCAGCACTTCCATCGCATCATAAATATAACTGTCACTGGAGCTCCTTTAAACACACTCTTCTCCTGGTCATTGGCATTTTGATTGTTAAAAGAGCTCAGTGGGTAAAGTGAAGAGCAGAGGGGCAAGGTCAGTAAATGTGATCCAAGGAGATAGCCAACATCAAGCACTCGTGGGGGCATGAAAAGCTTGTTCCAAGGATGAGCATGCAGCTTTCTGGAGTTCAAAACCAGAGCTCAGCCCTGGGCTCCCTGTGCAGGGCAGGGGGAAGCTGGTGGAAACACCCTTTGCCCTGAATAGGAGGAGCTCAGAAACAACTTGTGTAAAACAGTGAGTGCAGGGGTGCATGAGAAGTCCTGTGTCTCTGGGCAATCTCTGACTTCCATGGACATACAGAACTTAGAGGACAGAATCACAGAATGGCTTGGGTTGGAAGAAACTTTCAAAGAACCATCTAGTGCAACACCCCTGCTGTGGGCAGGAATATCTTTGACTAGATCAGGTTGCTCAAAGCCCCATTCAGCCTGAGCTTGCACCCTTCCAGTGATGGGGCATTCCCATATTCTGGGGCCTGTGTCTCACTGGCCTCTTCTTTAAGAATGTCACTCTTATATCCAACCAGAATCTGTCTTCCCTCCAGCATGCTGACTGCAACACATGGCTTGGTGTCATCAGCACACTTGCTGACGGTGCACTCAATCCCACTGTCCACATTCTTGACAAATGTGTTAGATAATGCTGGTTTCAAAACAACCCCCTGGAGGACACCACTTGTTACCGGTCTCCACCTGAAATTCAAGCCATTGACGACAACTCTTTGATTGTGATCATCCAGCCAATGCCCCATAGCGTATTTTCCAGAAGGATCTGCTCCATGATCTTGCTATGCAGAGAGGTGAGACTGACCAGCCTGTAGTTCCCTGGGTCTTCCTTTTGCCCCTTTTTAAAAACTGGGGTTATGTTTCCCCTTTTTCAGTCAGTGGAGCTCCATCAGACAGCCACGACTTGTCAAGCGTGATGGATAATGGCTTAGCCACTTCATCTGCCAGCTCTCCCTCGGGACCTGGGGATGCATCTCATCAGGACAACTCCTTCATCTCTCCTTCCTCGACCACCCCTTCCAAATAGTTTTCAGCTGCCAGTCACAGCACTTGTCAATCCTGCAATCCATCCCTACAAGTTTCTGTGGCAGCAATCAGGCCATAGTGCCTGTCTGGGCAGTGGCTACCAGCTCCTTCTGTCTGTTTCCCACACTGCTGCACTGGTGGAGAAGTACTTCATCTGGGCTATCAGCCACATCCCCTTGTTAGAGGAGTTTGCCCTAATTCCCTTCAGACAATCCACAGATTTGGTCAAAAATTAATTCCCAACTTGGACTCAAAGATAACATAGGGTCAAAGCAGGTCTGCTGAGTACAGACCCATCAGGTAGGCTGCCTTGTCAGCAACTGAAAGACAAGAGAGGCAAAGAAAAAATGGATCATTGGACAAGGACGGAAATTTGATCTGTGTGTGTATGTGTGAGAAATGCCATTAATGACCAAAATTCTTGATTGCAAGCCTTTTAATCTAGTGTCACAACAAACACTGAATATAGAAAAGCTATGAAAGCCAATATTGGTATTCTTCTGAACATAGTTATCACTAAGAAAACTTTCCTTGGATATTTTAACTAAATTTATAAACCAAATGACTTATTGTAATAATTTTCACTTTAAAAATTCATTAAGATTATAACTTGGTTTCTTAATAATCATCTAAGAAAGCTCTTATATTCCAAAGGCCATGGTATGTACTGCCATTAGGGGAAGTATATATATGACAGAGACAACTCTAGAGTCTATGTAAGACACTTTGTCTTCTAAAAACCTTGTCAAAACCCTGCATATCAAAAGGTAAAATGCATTAAAGTATCCCATCAAAAAACAAACTGAAGGAGTACTGTTTAGTAAGAGAGGCCAGGGGTCAGAGAACCAGTTTCATGTATACTAAAGGAAATATTATTTAGTTTTCACATGATTAAGTAATAGATCTTGTCCTGTCTGAAAAAAAGAAAGTATTTCACAAAACTTATTTCTTTATTGAAAGATTAGTTGCTAAGGATTTTCTGTGCCATCTGACAAAAACCTGCAACCCATTGTAACTAAATCCAAGGGATTTTACTGAAAATAGAAAAGCAGAAACCTATTGTAGCTCACAGACAATATATTAACTCTTGAAATACAGCTCATGTATAGAGCACTTGAGGTGATTTCCAGAATCTTGAGATACATACTGATGGATAAAAAGATATTATAATGATAAATATGAAGGCATATTATGTTTAAAATATATTAAATTAAGTTTCCCTGAAAGGTGAGGTATAAAAGACATTCTTCATGTCCCCAATAATGAAAAATGAGTTGCAAATTAGTGTGGTTTTCACATGTACCATATAAGAACAAAATGTGCCTTCTGATTTTAGCAGGTAAAAATCATGGAATCCCCATGTCTGTAAAAAAGGAAGTGTTTTGCCTTGAGCAAAAAGATAAAATTTATGATTTATAGAGTTCAGACAGAGGAAGCATGTAACAACTCTTACTTGAGACCATGAAAGAAGAGTGAGGGATGTCTGATGCTTCTCCTAGGGTGACAGCTGGGGGTTTTCTTCCCTCACATTTGGAACCGCAAGTATTTGCCCTCCCACTGGCAAATGACAAAGCCAGTGTACTCAGCAGAGCACTTTTGGTTGTTTTTTTCTGTTGTGCTGTGCAGGATGCGGACCCAGCCTCGCAACAGGCAAGAGTGAGGCACTCATTAGTGAGGCATGGCTAGGCAGCTGTTTGGCTGCTAGTCCTTAGGGAAGGGTGTACTGAAAGCAGCAGCTCTACCTTAATGCTAAAAGAAAAATTAAACAGGTCCTGCCCACCACTGTCTCCCAGTTCAGCTACTGTCCCTGCAGGGCTGGGCTCTGCTGCAGCTGAGAGCAAAGCTTGGCACACTCAAAAAGAGGAGAGGTAGAGTGAGCACAGACCCTGGATACAGAATGTCCTGCTCAGCAATGTGGAGTGGGCAAGGTACTGCAGCGCTGACATTTCCCATGAAGAAGAGACTGAAGCGTGCTGAAAATAGAAGCATCTTGAGAAAGACATCAAGCAGCTGCCTCACTGTCTGCCAGCCCTTAAGATACGACTTCTATCTCAGACTCTGTGCTAGCAGGCAGAGAGAGAGAGAAAACTTAGCAACAAGTAAAAGTATGTACATAGACACAGATTTCCGGGCTATGGCCAGGCAAAATCTCACAATTTTTAGATTTGCATTGTGAACTGGAGACTAGAGTTTATAACATTCCAGTGTGGAAGACTTTTCACAGCCTGGAAGAGTGATATTTTCTTCATTACTTTTATCCATGTTTCAATATTTTTATCAATGAATTTTTTTAAGTGGAAGAAGCCCCATGGTCCTTGTTCTGGTGTCAGAACTCAGTGCCAAAAATAAACCTAGGAAAAGAGTGATCAGATCTTCATATAATACCCATCCATTCTGTTTTGCAACTTGAAAAAATTGATTGAAAATGAGCACTGCTGTCTTCTCACATTTGGCAAGGAAGGCCTTTACATCTTGTCTAGGTTAAATCTTATTATAAACAGATTGCCCTGTGGCAGCCAGCAGAGCCCACTATAGTAGGAAATAAACTGTGAAGTCCCCTTTCCTCTTTCATTATGGTGCAGCAGTGAATTGCGGTTCAATTTAAAATTTTTATACGCTCATCAACTACGTCTTGCAATCTCATTAGTTTCTACTTTTTCACTAGTTTCCCAGTACAGTCTGAAAAATTTCACACATGTCTTTGGGATATTTGTTTATCCAGTAGGACATCTGCCAGTGGGCAGTAGATGAAGAAGTTCTCATTTATAGATTCATGAAGAAACCTTCACATGTTAGGTAGCATCATGCCTCACTGAGATTGTGACGCGTGAGTTTTGAGTTCTGAAACTTTTCCTGAAGATTGGCTGCTATGACATTTATTTCCAGCTGATTGTAGCCTTGGGGACAATTCATTCGAGTCAATAAGCATCAGTAGATTCCAAGGTAACACTGATGGTACTTGTACAATGAACATGTCCTCTGATCTCAGCCTTGTGAGGTTTTACTGCTTACAGAAGGGTGTGGCGTGGCATGGGAAACATGCAGGTAGAAAGAGATTCAGAGGGACAACAAGATGCATTGCAGAATGAAATTGGGTCTTGATAAGTAATTACTACTGCCACGAGATGAAGATTAAAATCATGACTCCAAGTGACTTACGCATTTCCCTAGCAACATGAAGCTTACAGGATAAAGCAAACAACTCCTGCTAGTGAGCCTTGGGAGGCTGGAGAGAGGTCAGAGCTGCTCAGCTTCTGCTCCAGCAGGAAACTCCTGCTGTGGGTCTAGGGCGTGGAAACCGGGCTCAGGAGCCTACACAGATAGCAGTGTCTCCTGTGCCTGGTGACAAGTGACTTCAGCTCCTCCTCAGGTGATTGGGGTCCCTGATGCCCTGGTCGAGAACTGGGAGGTGCTCAGGGCCATGGGAGAGACCAGGAATGAGCAGGATCTGCATGGACGTGCTGGTTCTCTGGCAGACCATAGCTCACATGAACTAAGCCCAGATGCTCTGGGAGAGCAGAGGAGCAATGTGTGTGAGCCTGTCCCACCCTGTGCCTGGGCAGGGCAGGGGCTCCTGCACACTGCAAGGGATATGCCTCCAAGGACATGTTGAGGTCAGGTGGATGAGGGCGAGAAGAATGACAGCACTCATCAGTGGGGAAACCGAGAAGGGGTAGTGCAGGATAGGGGATGTAAAGAGAGGAGGGACAGGCAGTGGAGAGAGAAGATGCAGTAATGTGGGTGCATTGTACATGAGATGTTGATGCAGCAAAAGTTCTGCTGGAATGGAAAGGGCTTGAGCTCATCTCTCCTGTCACACCTATAGGAATCCAGGAGACAAACTCATTACAACGTCATTCATTTCAGAATGGAGTGTTCTTTAATTGCTGACTAACACTTTTCAACATTTCTTTTTCAGTCTCAAAGAGCAAAATCTCAAGAGGAGCTTCATACTTTGGAGATGAAAATTGAGAATTTTGATGAAATCCTTTTAATTCATTCTCTCCCTTCTAGTTTTAGAAATAGCTTAATTTCAGTAGACTGAACCAAAAAACCTGAAACTAATCCAAATGCTACACCTGAAACATATGTACATACTTATTGTTGCCAAAATAGGTTATTATCACATAGATTTGGAAAACAGACAGGATTAGTAGAATAGTTTATCTTCAAATGAGAAGCCTTTAGCTGTAGGAATGAAATTATCAACATGCAAGAAAAGTCATTGCCTCATATACAGAATTGATCCAAAATGCGAAGATAAGCACCCAAGTTTCTTGTTAAAAATGGAAGATGTTCAGCATTTTTTTACTGCTTCATGTTAGTTTTACATTAATCTAGAAGGAAAATTTCCAATGGGATTCGCAGCTTACAAATGCAATGGGATTTGCAGCTTGCAAACGCTATTCTCAGCTATGCTGTTAATATTTATAAAACATGCCAGGAGGGACCTTTTTGCCTGTGGATCCTTAATGACTGATAAGGAATGTGTAGCCTCATACTGAAGATCCCTGGGTAAAATAAGACCTCTCAGGAATGCTGGCATGAGACAAGGAGAAATTCCAGAACACTAATTCTCTGGTGCAAGCTTCTCGTTGTAACACTTCTGCTAAGATGTGGCTGGACACTGGATCCTGGAAATGGTAAGGATGAATTTCACATTAAAAGTTCTTATTCTATTGAAAGACAGGTGTTGTGTTAAATTAAATGAAATGTTAAGTTACTTAACTGTTCTTTTAACAGTACTTAACTGTTAAGTACTTTCTCTGTTCCTGGAATATTTAATCTGGGTAATTGTTTACCTGGGTAAAATGAGTCCTACAGAGATTTGAGCTTTCATTCCAGATGAGCAGTGCTAAAATGGATGGATAGAAAAAGAGCTGGGGATTGTGTCTAGTGAAAAGCCAGTGATGAGCCTAACAAAGAAGAGGTTAACTAACCTGGTTAGGTACTCTGGGCCAGTTACTGGCTTGGCCACTGCAAGAACGGAACAGGAGTGAGCTGACCTTTGTGCCTGTGCTGCTCAGAAGCTCCTTGTATCCCAGGGGAGCTATGAGTGGACTGAGATGGCCTTGTGATCTTCTGATCCCGTTCCTTCCTTTGGAGACTAATTTCTGCAACGCTTGATACAGTTATTATTTGACCTCACAGCAGGGAAAACAGATGTGACTTCTGAAGTTTCAACAGTATATTTTAAACCTAGGAATGTCTTTATTTTGCTTGGTGACACCTAAGTGTCTGCTCGCTGAGGAAAAGTAAGTCTTGCAAAGAAAAGTGAAGAGGGAGGGCAAAACCAGCTAGAGGTTAGTGACAGTTAACTCACAGCATTTTTAGACTTAACGATAAACTGCTTTCTGTGTGCGTGAGATTTCTATGGTTACTCAAATTCCTCCCATCTTCACAGCATATGTCAGAGAAAGATACATGAGCAGCAGGTTCTGGATGAGGAGGTCACATTCAGGATGCCCTTTCCATCACATGCCAAAGCAGCTGAAAATCTTCAGTTACCAAACAGGTGAGTGAGGTGGACAAGCTCTGATGGCAATGGAAGGAGAAGGAAAAGGCAAAAGGAGTTGGACGATGGCATGGAAGGAGAAGAAATGAGAACAGCAATATGAAACAAAATTAGCAGACACTTAATTAATTGGCTTGTTTTTGTGTTGACTGCACTTGCAAGAGCAGAGGCAGGCTACACTATGGAAATAGATTTGCTTAAATTTGCACACCTAGCCTTTTTTTTCCTCTAAGTGAATGTTGTAATTATATAAAAAATGTTTACCTCCTTTCTTTATAAAAGAAGGGCATCAGAACATTAAAACTAGTTTGTACAAGGCATTTTCAAGTGCAGAAAAAGTTTGCAGTATGGATACCAGGTGTTTTTTATTGGTAATTACCATATTCATTATTTACATTGGAAATAAGACGGTTCTCAAAATTTGCTTTCAGTTTTGAGAGGATACACATCAAGAATAGTAAAACCTTGGTTTCTCATGGGTGTTATACATGTGTCCTAATAATGTAATATGGATCTTCAATAAAGCTGTGCTGTAATTCCCAG
Organism: Oreocharis arfaki; assembly: GCA_013398015.1. NCBI lineage: Eukaryota > Metazoa > Chordata > Aves > Passeriformes > Paramythiidae > Oreocharis > Oreocharis arfaki. The sequence continues at coordinate 10,589 of VZRR01013714.1, forward strand.
GAGAATATGTAGGACTAGAATAATCTATCTAAAGATGACTTTAGGAAGAGCACATCTTGTTTGAAATTATTAGTTTAGACTGACAATTACAGCAAGTTATAAGAATCCTAAAAAAAAAATCCCTGCAAAGTAAAACATTCAGTAAGTGTGATATGAGTTTAGAAGCCTAAGAAATATGATAATTTTTAAGTATGGCATATTATATTTTCAAGGTATTTATAATTTATGGTTGATATTTTAATAATTTTCTATTGTTCAAAATATATTCTCCAAAATAAAAATGCTGTTTTTCTTATTCACTTATTTACCAACCCAACCCAATTAAATTTACCAACCCAAGCCAATTAATTGTTTCCTACTACAGAAACATTCTAGGTCTGCCACAGTAATACACAAACACAAATACAAACCAAAAAATTCCCTAGAAACCTTCAGAAATATCAAAATATCCTTTTTTCCCCCCAAAGTTAACTTTTGATGGGTTAAAACCTCCACTTCTTTTTCTTATTAATTCAAGAGCCATAAACCTTCTTGACTAATCTTCACAAACGCATTTTCTTTGTCTTCATTACATTTACTTCTGAAGATTTGAGACAACTTCTCCAGTTTCTCAGTTACTTTTAACTCTGATGCCATTTCACCCTGCCAAAGTGCTTAGACGTCCCTGTCCCAAAATGCCTCAGGACCTTTGCAAAGTCTGCAAGGTAACAGCTATGTGAGGTACTCAGGGCAGGTAGTCATGATAGTCACGGTGTGGCCAAAAGGGCAGTTCCTGTGGCAGATACATGGTGTGGTTTCCAAATGTGGCACTGAACACCCCTGCTTTAAAAGGCAATGGAAATCGCAGCACAGGATGCTCACGTGTTCTTTACCTGCCATTTAGCTCTGAGTATTTTAGGCCAGACTCTTTTCCCCTTGAAGACTCAGGCCTAAGAGTCCGGGAAGTCCTTATGTGTGGCAGCTGGACCTCCTCCCAGGAGGAGTGAGGGTGTTCCAGAACCCCAGGCCTCTCCTGGTACCTGCACTTTGAAGGTCCAGCCAGATCACAGTTGCACAGAGAACTCTTGTAGTCGCTCTCCTTAGGCTGCTCCACAGGGTGTGCAGAGGGGGTGTCAGGGCCATTGACACTGTGTGTTGTCCTTTTGACAGCCACACACTCCCAAGCAGCCCCGTGGTTCCCTTTCTGGGCAGAGCGCCCAGAGCAGATGAGGCCCTGCACACTGCGCAGTGGCTGCCTCTGTCAGCCCAGGGTCTTTTCTTCCAGCACCAATGACCCAAACATTTCCGGATGTTCTTTCGCCCATCCCACCTGTCTTTGTTGTGTTTCAGTGGGGAACACATGAAACTGGCTGACCCACCTGGCTGGATTTTAACCCCTCTGCTGTGATTTGCTCCTCACAGGTGGGGCGGGCAGTTTCAGCAGGTTTTAAGCACCCAGGTTTCAGCGAGATCTCGCTGCTGGTCTGCAGTGGAGCAGGGCCCAGAGCAGGGTGCCCTCGATGGCTCCAGGCTGCCATCCCCTGGCACTGGGTGCCTGGAGCAGAGGGCCCGGGCAGCTGCTGCCCCGGGAGCTCCCTGTGACTGACAGGAGCCTGTGGGGCCCTGGGACCGGCACCCCCACTCCCCTCACCGGGAATAACGCTGCTGGCTTCCTGCCAAGGATCCCTGAGGGAACTTGCCTGTCCTTGTCAGGTGACAAGGCCCAAGATAAGGAGAAAGCTGATGGGGCCTGTGCCATCGGAGCCAAGGCCTGAGGGGAAAGGCACAGCCGCCATCCCAGCTGATGTCTCTGGGCTCCGTGTCCTCTCCCTGATTGCCCACGGTGACTGTACCTGGCTGGGACGCAGCTTTCCTGAGCTCCCCAGAGGGCCAGGGCAGTCAAAGTGCAGGCAGGGCTGGGTCCCCATAACCATCATGTCAGAGCCACCAGCCTGGCCAGAGCTTCTCCTGCAGCTCTGGTTCTCCCGGGGCCCATGAGGGACCCCTGGTGTACGGCCCTACAGCCATCCCTAAATGAGTGCTGTGAAAGCACAGCTTGAGCAAAGGGACATGGATGGCCCCTGCAGTGCTGCTGGACCTCGGAGCAAGCCCTGCCTCTGCCTTCATGCTCACCCAGACAGGGACTCCAGGATGGCAGCTG
>VZRR01013716.1:2135-15807 GCA_013398015.1 Oreocharis arfaki
CTGGGCTGAGGCAGGGCCGGGCTGAGGCAGGGCTGGGCTGAGGAAGGGGCTCTGCAGGCAGGGCCAGGCTGAGGCAGGGCCGGGCTGAGGCAGGGCTGGCAGCCCAGGTGTGCGGCCCCGGGCCCCAGCCCTCAGTGCAGCACGAGGGGCTCTCCCTGGGAGCAGTTCCCAGCTCTCCTGCTCCTCTTTGGAGGGGCTGAGGGCTGATGTGCCGGCCTGGTGAGCACACCGGGCCCTGTGGGCGCCACAGGTGTCAGCGGGGAGGGGTCCTGCCCCAAGCACCTCATGGACCCCTGCCACACGCGGGGACACCGCGGGGACGGGCTGGTGCCGCTGCCTGGGTGAGGGGCTGCAGCAGGAGCCGAGGCTCCTGTCCCAGCCCTGCCGCTGTGACATCGCACGGGGGCCTGGCCCGGGCACAGCCCGTGTCTCCAACGGTGCTGTCAGCCAGCAAAGGGTGCCTGGAGACAGTCCCTCACGTGTCTGCAGGGCTGGGGAGAGGCTGCCCGGCCTCAGCATCTGTGGGATTTGGAGCCAGGCAGGGATGAGTCCTCAGATCAGGGGCTGAGCTCGCCCCTCCCTGTGAAGGGCATGCAGTGGGCAGGGGGCACCCGCTCCATCCTCAGCCCCTCTCCTTGGCTTCAGGCCTCTGACCCGCAGCCTCAGGGCTTGGCGGAGGAGTTCGGGGAGAAATGCAGTTTGGGATGTGGTTTGAGGAGATCTGAGAGCCCCAGCTCTGCTCCCAGGGCAAGGAAGAGGGGCGGGGGAGTATCAGGAACTTTTTTCAGCTCCCGGGTCAAAGATATTGGGGTTCTCCCTTTCCTTCCATGTGCCAGGGATCCTGCTTGGAGCCACCCTGTGACTCCAGGAGAGGCTGGGTGGTGTCTGTCACACTGTCCTGGCCCCTCTCTGTGGCACGAGGCTCTGGGATGCTGTGAGCACGATGAACTGTGCCCCCCAGCCTGTGCCCCAGCAGCAGGGCCACGGGCAGAGCATGGCACTGGGGGTGCGCCTTGGCACAGACCAAATGTGCTTAAATGGGCTCTGCCTGAGCTGTGCAGCCTTGCCCTGCTGCTCTGCCTGGCACAGGGGGGCAGGAGCGGGCACAGATGGACGTTCAGCTCCCCCTGCCATGGAATACCAGGGTTGGAAGGGACCCATGAGGACCATGGACGTTCAGCTCCTGGCTCTGCACTGCTTGTGCCATGCAATGCACTGGGGGGAAGCAGAGCAGGGTCAGACCCTCCCACAGGGCTTGGGGTGCCTGTGGTTCCCCTCAGGAGCCCCCTAAACGCCCTGGGGTGTGCCACGTTGGTGCCACCATGTCTTGAAAGGCTGGATCTGGACAGTGCCCGAGGGGCTGCAAAGGTCGGGAGCAATGGGTGCTGGATTTGGGCTCCAGGAGGGGCAGAGGGTCCGGTGCTGGCTCCACACAGGGTCCTGCCACCCGGAGGTGGCACCGTGGGGACCCTGCAGCTCTCACAGTGACGAGAGCCAGCTGCAGACCACCAGCCCCTCCCCAGAGAATGCCCGGGCTGTGAGGCACAGCTCAGTCCCGGTGAGGACCAATGCAACACATCAGGGGTTTGGCAGGAAAGGATTCCTGGGGGAGTTCCAGCCCAGCAGAATGGAGAGCTCAGCATGCACAGGAGGGAGGCAGGCACAGGGCAGTGCCCTGGTTAAAGCAGGGATCAGCAGGGGATTGTCCCCGCAGAAGCGTCTCCGCGTTGGAAGCGCAGCCCAGGAGCCATCGTCACCCAGGCCAGCAGGGCTGCTGCCACCCCGGGGCTGTGCAGGGCGCATGGAGCAGCTCAGGGGGGACCTGCCTCTCAGCCACCAGCGACACCAACCCCTGTCACCAGGGCAGTGCCAGCTGCTGATGGGCACAAGCCCGGTGGCTCTAGGGATGAAGTCGTTTTGCTGCAGGAGCAGTAAGGAAATCGGGTGTTGGGTGTGACAGGGATTTGCACTGATCCTTGCTGGAATCAGAGGGTGTCCTGGGGGGCTCAGGGGCTGTGCAGGGCTGAGGCAGAAATCAGGGGTCACAGAATCTCAGAATGGTTTGGGTTGGGAGGGGCCTTAAAGCCCATCCTGTCCCACCCCTGCCATGGGCAGGGACACCTCCCACTGTCCCAGGCTGCCCCAAGCCCTGTCCAGCCTGACCTTGGGCACTGCCAGGGATCCAGGGGCAGCCACAGCTTCTCTGGGCACCCTGTGCCAGGGCCTCCCCACCCTCACAGGGAAAGATTTTTCCCTGATATCCAATCTAAACCTGCTCTCCTTCAGCTTAAAGCCTTTGTCCTTCAAAGCTGTTATAAAATGATTTTACTGCATCTGTGCAGCTTGAAAAAGCAGAGAAACCCCTGAGCTGATTCTGCCCTCCCTCCAGTGGCACCCGGAGTCCCTTCAGGCTGGGCTGTGCCTTGGAGAAGTTGCCAAGAGCCTTCCCACAGCACTGGGACCTGCAGGATCCCAGCTCTTGCTCTGCAGTGGTATCCACTGCCCACCACCCCAGCGGGAGGGATGTCTCCAGCCTCAGGTGTCCTGAAACTGGCCCGTCCCCGCCTGGGAGGGTGAAGAAGTCCCCCCAGTTCCCAGGGCATGCAGAGACCCCCATTAACAGCCCCCTGAGCACCCTCCGCCCCGGGCAGTGGGGTGTGAAGGGTGAGGGTGGAACACCTCAGCTGGATCCAGCCAGCACCATGGCCCCTGGGCGCCTTGCTGGGAGCTCTGAGTCTCTCAGGGGCTCTGATGGACGTCCCAGCTTGCTGGGAGTGTTGAGGTCTGGCTCTGAGGCTCTGATCATCATCCCAGCCCACACCTCCTCTTCTCAGGGCTGGCATCTTGCAGGTCCTGCACTCTCTCCACCTTCATGCTGATGGATGCAGTCACCCCATCGCATTCCTGGAATTTTTGTGCCACCAGTTGATTTCCCTGAGCTGATTCAGTGAGCCCATGGACAGGGCAGTGGCTGATGTGCCTGCCTTGGCCGCCTGAGGCAGATCTGCCCTGCCCAGGGGAGGTGAGGATGGGCAGTGCTGTCAGACCGAGGGGTTTCTCTGCCCCCAGCTCGGGGTGGCTGGGTCAGGGGCAGTGGGGAGGAGGGGTCTGTGGCCTCCCACCCCCACCCCAGCCCTCCCTGGCCTCAGCTGCTGCTGAACATTTTTTGTGATGCTCACAACTCCCAGAGAAGACCCTGAAAATGCGGCAGAAAGGTCAGAAGCCAACGGGGCCTTTAAAGGATGTGTCCTTTAAAGGATGAGCCAGGCCTTGTGAGCTCTGCCTCCCCATGGCCTCGCTGCCCCCACTGGGAACTGGGGATGCTGGGGGGTGCTGGCAGCTGCTGTCCCCAGCCTGCCGCCTCTGTGACCTGGAGATGCTCCTGAAGCTGCTCAGGGGCAAAGAAATGGGCAACAAGGCAGTGCTGAATCCTCAGTGAGGGGCTCAGCCCAGTTGGGAGCCAAGGGAGGTGCACAAAGGGCTGCTGAGAGCAAGGACAGGGTGAATCTCCAGCCCCGTGCACAGCTCCTGCCTGTCAGGGTGGAATTGCACCTGGCTGGTGGACATGGCACCTGGGACAGGATGGAAGAAGGCAGCACCAGGCAGAGGAAGTTTCCCCTGCAAGGAGAAGCAGGAGAAAGTCCTTGGAGAGTTGTTGCATTAAAAGGATGAGAATTTGGCAGAAAATAACCCCCCTTGCTGGGTGATGCTCAGAGCTGAGAGGGGCTGGGTGTGGCTGGGCTTCATTTCTCATCAGAACCAATCCTGCACTTTAATTCTGGTCCTGTTCCCAGTGGGTCACACTAAGCCTGGTGTCATCCACGGTCACAGATTCACCACTTCTGAGCTTTACTAAACCAACACTCTGGGTCTGCTGGAGCTCAGTAAGAACTTTCACAAGAGATTCAGCAATAGTGCAGTTGATTGGAGCAACGGACTCTAGGTTCCTTTAGATTGCTGGTGATAAAGTCACCAGAGCTGCGAAGTGTAAATGTGTATCTCTATGTTCCAGTGCTCTTGGGGATGCTCTGGCACAGGCAGAGGCACAAATGTCACCGGAGAGTTGTCCCTGCTCCGAGGAGGAGAGAGGTGCAAGCCCGTGCACCTGCTGGTAAGGTGGTTTCGATCTCCTCCCCTGCCACGGAGGATGTCAAAAGCCAATTTATACTTTTGGGAGAAGCGGAGGGGAGGCTGTGGTCAAACATTCTGTTCCTGCTGTCACAAATGGCGGGGGCAGCCTCTTTGGGTGGAAATGCGGCACACTGAGAGTTCCGAAGACAGATTATAAAGGCTCTGAGTCTTGTGTGAGGGCAGAGCTGTGGCACTGTGACATCAGTCCCTCTGCCACCTGGGAGAGTGCAGCGAGAAGGGTCCTCCCTGGGCTCCGTCTGATATCCACCATGGCCAGCAGGGCACCACGGCCACAGACGTCCCTCAGCCACACAGCTCATGGCATATCCCGTGGGAATCCCTTCCCCACATGTCTCAGGACATATCCCATGGCTCCAGGCCTCATTCCAACCAGGGGGTCAAGGCAGAGGTGTGGGGCAGCCCTGAGAGAGCTCCGGGGGTGGGACTGAGCGGGGCAGGGCAGGGCAGGGAGGCTCCAGGGCCGTGACCAGGCACAAACCCTGCAGGTCCCAGAGGTTCCTGCTTTAGGCTCATCCCTGCTCCAGGGCTGTGGCTGGGCCAGCCTCATCCTTGAGGGCTGGATCAGAGTGGCCATGAACCCGGGAAAGCTCTGGCACACGGCTGGGGCTGGCCCACCCGGAATGTCGCTGTGCTCCTGCTGGGCTGAGCTCGGATGTGCTCCTCCAGCAGCCACTGCCCTCCCAAGGGGCAGCAGAAGGTGGATTTTGCAGTTCAGGAGGGATCCATCCTGTCCCATGGCAAGCCCAACTGGAATTCCGGCTCCTGGCAGCCCCAGGTTCCCAGGGGCTCGCTGAGCACGGGGCAGTGGTGTGCTGCTGAACCTGCCCCCTCACAGGGCTCCTGTGAGCTCACAGAATCACTGAATTACCGAATTTCCTGAGCTGGAAGGGACGCACAGGGGTCTGTGAAGTCCAGCTCCTGGCCTTGCACAGGGCAATCCCAAGAGTCACTCCATGAATTCAGGGGGATGAGCACATGGAGCAGCCCTTGGGGTGCTGGGGGGTGAGCACTGGCCCTGCCCCGGCCGTGTGTGCTGGGACCCAGAACCCCCCCTGTGCTGGGCTGAGCCCCAGCCTGGGCAGCAGGGGAGGGGGGATCCACCCCTCTGCCCCCCTCAGGTGAGACCCCACCTGCAGAGCTGCCCCCAGCACTGGAGAACATCAGGAGGACCTGGAGCTGCTGGAGAGAGCCCACAGGAGGCACCAGGATGATCAGAGGGATGGAGCAGCTCTGCTGTAGGAAAGGCTGAGAGAGCTGGGATTGCTCAGCCTGGAGAAGAGAAGACTCAGGATGACCTAAGTGGGGCCTTCCAGTGCCTGAAGAGCTACAAGAAAGATGGAGAAAGACTTTGTGCAAGGGATGGAGTGACAGGACACAGGGAATGGCTTGCCACTGCCAGAGGGCAGGGCTGGATGGGATCTTGGGAAGGAATTGTTCCCTGGGGGGGGGGGGAGGCTCTGTCACAGGGTGCCCAGAGCAGCTGTGGCTGCCCCTGGATCCCTGGAAGTGTCCAAGGTTGGATGGGGCTGGGAGCGGCCTGGGACAGTGGGAGGTGTCCCTGTCTGTGGCAGGGGTGGCACTGGATGGGCTTTAAAGTCCTTTCTCTTTCTACCCAACCTATTCCATGGTCCTCTGATTCTCTGATCCCAGCACGTGCACGAGAGCAGTGTGCAGGCACTTGTTGACCCGTGGCTGTTGGTGCTGTGTCATTGGCCTGGGATGGGTTTCTGTGTCATCCCCCTGACCTCGGGATAGGTGGGGAGGTGGGATCCACGCTGGCTGTTGGCTCCCCACGTGGAGCTGTGAGCTCAGAGGATCAGACGGTCTGTACTGCAGAGCTCTCTCCAACTTGGCCATTTATTTGTGCCTTAAACAGCAATTAAGAAAAAAAAGTGGAGCTGCCTCAGCCTGCGAGAGGCTCTGCCTGACTCCTGTCTCCTCACTGCGGTGCTGCTCTGATTTCCATCTCATGCATATCTTATTTAACATTCTGGATACTGTTTTGAGTGCCCCAATATTTTAAAATAAATTGCTGCATGTAAAAGACTTAATGTCACATTCTGTTATTCTGACTGTTAAAAGAAAAGTGAAATCTTCAATGGGGCCAGTGGAGCAGAAGCAATCACGCAGAGGGAGGTCCTATTAATGTGTATTACGTTTCATTATTGCAGCTCTGCATGTCAGGCAGCTTCTCATCAGAGCTCACGCAACACATCACAGACTTAACTCCTTGCAAGCAAACGGGGGGGCAGCTTTGAAACTCCTGCTCTGTTCCTTGCCTCCCTGGCATCATCTCCACGCTGCCATTCCCACTGCTCCCATGTCCCCGGATCCCATTCCCACTGCTCCCATGTCCCCGGATCCTGTTCCTGCTGCTCCCATGTCCCCGGATCCCATTCCCACTGCTCCCACGTCTCTGGATCCCGTTCCCATTGCTCCCGTGTCCCTGGATCCCATTCCCGCTGCTCCTGTGTCCCTGGCTCCCGGCCCCTCCCGGCCTTCCTCCCGTGAGGAGGAGCTGGGCTGGGAGCAGGAGGAGGCACCCAGGGAGATGAGAAGGAGGAAGGGATGATGGAGTGGGAAGCGGGTGATGGAGAGAGAATGGGATGATAAAGAGGATACGGGATGATGAGTGGGGAAAGTGATGGTGGAGAGGGAAATGGATGATGGAAAAGGAAGGGGATGATGGAAAAGGAAGGGGATGATGGAGAGGGAAAGAGAGGATGGAGACAGTAAGGGAGGATGGAGTGGGAATGGGATGATAAAGAGGGAATGAGGATGATGAAGAAGGAATGGGATGATGGAGAGAAAACTGGATGATGGAGAGGGAATGGGATGATGGAGAGGGAAAGGACTGATGAATAGGGAAAGAGAGGATGGAGAGAGTAAGGGATGATGGAGAGGAAATTGGATGATGGAAAGGGGAAGAGCTGATGGAGAGGGAAGGGAATGATGAACAGGGAAGGGAATGATGAACGGGGAAGGGATGATGGAGAGGGAATGGGATGATGGAGAGGGACATGTGGGAAAAGCAGCAGGGAGAGGGGATGGGAGATGATGAGCAGAGGACTTGCACACAGGAGTAGAGGGTCCCTGTGCTGCAAGGCCATGGCACCTTGTCCCAGCTCCCAGCTCCATGGGATATCCCATCGGGGGATGCACCCTGGTGACTTCCTGCCCCTGGAGGTCTCTCTAACCCTCAGATAGTTCCGGCTCTCCTGCCCCTTGTCTGGGCTTATCTCCATCCTCCTGCCAGAAAGCGCTCCCTGGACAGACCCCAAAGCTCCCGTGGGCTGCAGGGGTGGGATCTGTGTTTGGAATGGGGACAGCACCCTCATGGTGGGGAGGGGACACGGGGAGAGGAGGGACTGTGCAGTCGGTCAGACACAGGCCAGGGGTGAAGGGGAGCTGGAAGGAGCCAGCAGCAGAGGAGAGGATGGAAGGAGCCCACAAGGAAGTGGGAAATACCTGATCTAAATTCCAGGTGGCCCCGGGAGGCTGCTGAGCTTCATGCTTCCCCATTCCCTGTGAGGGAGAGAGCCCAGCTCCACTGTGGTCCGTAAGGAAATGGGATGAGGGATGAAGGGGCTCTGGGTGCACTGAGCATAGGGCTGTGTGGCCCTGGTGCTGCTCTGGGAGGAAAAGTCCCTCTGGAGAAGGTGAGATGATAAAAATAACCTCCAAAATCCCTGCCACAGCCCCCTGGGGATGGAAGGGGCTTGGGGAGGGCAGTGGCTGGGTAAATGACCAAGGAAGGCATCACAGAGGGACCAGAGTGGCACTTCCAGTGCTCCCGTCATGGCCAGCCCCAGTGTGACAGTAAGGAGCACTGAGGTCCTGGCAGAGGCTCTGGGTGCCTGCCTGCCACAGGGGCTTCCACCCTCCTGCCCACAGGAGGAGGAAATGTGAAAGGTTTGCCCTGAATCCCCCATTTTCCCAGGCCATCCCTTCTTCTCTTCCACCCCTCTCCAGGGCACCACCCCCAGGTGTGGGGTGGGGCACCCAACACGAGCTGGGCAGAGGCAGAGCTTTGTGGAGGGGGTGCTGGGCAGAGCCTCCCCCGGGGGAGCGTGCAGGGAACAGGGGACAAACCTCCTCCCTTGGTCTGAGCTGGGACCCCCCAGCTGTGCCTGAGCCCCAAGTCCCTGGGCTGTGCTGAGTGCCCCTGCTCTGCCGCAAAGTGTTTGTGTTGAAATCACCGTGCAGAGCCATCCCTACAACCTGTGGGGAGAGAAAAGCCACCACGGGCCGGGCCGGGGCTCGGTTCGGTGTCACGGTGATGTCCTGGCAGTGTGGGACCTGCGCCATGGCTGGGTGTGCCCCAGGTGTGCCCCAGCCCTGGGATCCCACAGTCAGGAAGCACACAAGGGAATGGGCAGGAGAGGCTGCAACAACCACAGGAAAGGAGGTTCTAGGGCAGTGGGGAGGGAGGGGGTGTGGGATGGGGCAGGGAGGGCACAGGTGGGTGCTTCAGGCCTGGAGGTATCTCTGTGTGTCCTTGGCCTATGAGGGGATTGGAAAGGCATGGGGGATGGTGAGCCCTGAGCCCCCACTCCTACTCCTGCTCTCCTTCCCAGTGGTCCTGGGCCCACAGAACCATGAAGGGGGGAAAAAATCTCTGAGCTCACCGAGTCCAACCTCCAACCGAACACCCCCGAGTCACTGACCCGTACCAGGCAGCGCCACGTCCACTTGGTGTTTGAACACTTCCAAGGATGGTGGCTCCAGCACTGCCCCAGGCAGCTGTGCCAGTGCCTGGCTACCCTTTCAGTGGAGAGATTTTCCCTGGTATCCAACCTGAAGGAGCAACAGGTGCTGAGCCAGGAGTGTCCCACCCCCAGCAGGCACTGGGAGCACACAAACCCCACAGCGGGAGCACAGCCACGTGTGGGGGTCAGCTCTGACCTCCCCGCCTGGCACAGGCAGTGCTGGACCTGCTCCTGACACCTTGGGCTCAGTGGGAGCGTGTTGCCTGTGCCACCTTGCCTCCCCAGAGATGCAAAATCCACTTGGGATGGGCACCAAGGGGCCTGAACTTTAGTCTCCCTCTTGGCATCCTGCCAGTGCCAAGCCGGAGGGTGATGCCCAAGCAGGGGGTGTGAGCCCCTCTCCAGGGTGTCTCCTTGGCAGGGAGCAGTGAGTGGGAATTCTGTGGCTGTGGCTTGGGGAAGGAGTGCTAGGAGTGAACACGGCAAGGTGCTGGGGCTGCTCCTGGAGTGGCAGAGGATTTCTTCTGTGGGAAATAAAAATCCTGGAAAAAATTTGTATTGTTGTAGCACACAAAGTTGGGTGGGTTTTATTTCCATTTTCCATAGGTTTGGTTTGTTTTCTGCCCCAGCTTTTCCCAGCCTTTCTTCTTGTATTTGCTCTTTTTTTTCCCCTCTTGTGGTTTTGAGGGATTGATGCTTTTCTGCTGCAGCAGTTAAAGTGTGGGTTAGGAATTCCATGGGAAAAGAGCTTATTTTCCACTTCAGTCCATTTGGAGTTAAACACCTGATGCTCCCAGACCTCCACTCCAGCTCAGACCAGGGACTTCCCCACTGCTGCAGCTGGAGGACGATGCACGTCTGCTGGGAGGTGCTGGTGTCAGTGAGGACTGTGGGTGCCAAACCTTGGGATGCCCCCCCGCACCCCAGGAGTGCCCCAAACCTTCCTGATGTCCCTTGAGCTGCTCCCCCTCATGTGTGGGTCCCTGTGGGCTGTGGCAGTGATGAGGGGACAGCAGTGCCACCTCTCACCACAGCTGCCTCTCCTTCACTTAGGATCAGAGAATCACAGAATGTCCTGAGCTGAAGAGATCGCAGGGATCACCCAGCCCAGCCCCGGGCCCTGCCCAGACACCCCAACAACCCCCCCCTGGGCATCCCTGGCAGCGCTGCCCAAACGCTCCTGGAGCTCTGGCAGCCTCGGGGCCGTGCCCATTCCCTGGGGAGCCTGGGCAGTGCCCAGCACCCTCTGGGGGAAGAACCTTTCCCTGCTCTCCAGCCTGAGCCTGCCCTGGCCCAGCTCCAGCCGTTCCCTGGGTGCTGTCCCTGTCCCAGGGAGCAGAGATCGGAGCTGCCCCTCGGGAGGAGCTGCAGTCACCTCTTTCAGTCTTTCAAAGAAGATGTTAAAACCAGAAAGGAGTCATCTGCCCAGAACTTGTGCATTCCCTCCCCTCCCCTTTCCGTCCCTCCCCGAGTGCTGCAGCCGCTGGTCCTGCTGGCCAGACTCTGTCCCCCTCAGGGTCCCCAGCAGACCTGGTCCCCACCCCAGCCCCTCACCTCCACCCCACAGAGACCCTGCAGCAAGCTCGGGGTCTGGGGACTGCAGGGAGACTGAAGCCAAGCCCAACAAACACACACGGGGGGAAGCTCTGTGCGGGAGTGCAGGGCTGAGGCTCCAGGGGCAAGGCAAGGCCAGGCCCGGTGTGTGCTCAGCAGTGGGGAAGGGGAGGGAGGGATCCTTGCTCTGCTCATGTTGGGGCTACAGAATGTGGCACCAAAGACACTTTGTCTTCATCGTCATCTCCTTCATTTCCTGACATGAGTGAAGAGCGCAGAGAGAATGTGAGATCAGACCCATCATGGCTCTTCCACCTTCCAGGAGAAGGTGCCTGTGGCAGAGGGGTTGGAAATAGATGATCTTTATGGTCCCTTCCAACCCCAACCATTCTGGGATTCTGTAATTTTATGGTGTAGAGGTTCTGGTTTTAGAGCCGTGACCCCAGTAAGGCAGGAGAAAGGTCTCCAGCCCCCTGGGGCTCCTTGCTCTGCCCTGGTGTCCTGGCAGTCCCTGATCTCCAGCCCTGAGACCAGGACTGATCCTGGCCCAGGATCCTGGGCTTGTCAGCTCTGCCTGCACCGAGCCCTTGCCAGCTCCTCCTCACACAGTGTGGTTTGCCCAACACCAGCTGGCAAACGCCAGCCTGGCCTGGAGGGGTCTCGCCCTGGGCACGATGTGCAGCTCTGATTAAGGTAGGAAAGACTTTGGCTGAGTTTTTCTCACCCTGAGGCTCTCCCAGCCCCATCCAGAGCCCACATGTGGATGTGGGAGAGGATCAGAGCTCGGATTATCTGGATTATTGTGCACTGAGCTGTAAGAGCAGCAGTAGCAGTCCTTGGCCAAGCACATCACGGGACAGCCGTGGGGACACACAGGTCAGGAGCTGGTTGGACTCTCCAACAAGACTGGCCTGGGCTGTCCACGTCCTGGTCTCTCTGAGGTGAAGCACAGCCCATCACCCTGGCCAGGCTGCTCCCTCGAGTCCCACTGGGATGTGCCAGACCCAGGACACCCTCCAGCCCTGCAGCCACCTCCATCCTGGGCTCCAGAGCCCCCCGGCTCCCGCTTCTGTCCCCCAGGGCTGTCCTCGCTGTGATGCCTCCCGTGGCTGAGCAGGAGCTGCGAGGTGACCCCTGACATTAACCTAATTGTTCCCTCTCTTTGATTAGATGCACCACAAAGTTGGTAAATGGATCAAATTAAATTTGAGTGGCGGCAGCACAGCTTTGGAACGCTGATTAGATTTGAAAATACCACATTTAAATATCTTAGCATTTGTGGGGATTAGGAGAAAGAGGGGGAGTGTGTGAGGGGGGGAAGCGGAGGAGGGGGCGGTGGGGGAGAGGCAGTGCCAGCCCCCCACGCACAGCCCCGGGCTGGGGTGCTCGGCCTGGGCCTCCCCCTGATGGGCATCAGCACCAGCTCCTGGCTCCTCAGGTGGGAGGATCAGGGGCTCTGCTGCGGGTTCTTTGAGGTTTGGCATCACTGTCAGGGCTGGGCTCCCCCACACCGCTGTCCCCCCGTCCCTCTCAAATGTCACCCAGCCTTGCTGTGCTGCACAATGAGCTGTGAGCAGCAGCACGAGTCCGGGAGTGGGAAGGGAAACTGGAGCTTGGACGAGGAGGCTGGTCCTGGCTATGGGTGCTGAATGTGGCTCCGGGGCACTGAGCCCTCCCTCGTGTGGCACCACGGGGGCAGCCAGGAGACAGCTCCTGGCACCTGCCACTCACAGTCCCCAGTCTGCTGGGAACACAAAACCCTGTTCTTGCCTCTCTTCAGCCCACCCAGGGCCGGACACCCCACCCCAGCGAGTGCTGGGAGTGCCGGGCCTGGGCTGGGGTGTGACCCTGGGCAGGCTGCACTCTCCAGCCCCCCTCCCAGGGCATGCAGGAAAGCACATGAGGGAAATACTGGAGTGCTGCACAGCTCGTGGGCAGGTGTGCGGGCAGGTGTGCGGGCAGGTGTGCGGGCAGGGAGGGCGGGCTGGGCGCTGCTCGGAGGCAGGCGAAGGGTGGAGCAGTGTGTGTGTGCTCCATGGAACAGAGCACATCGCAGGGGAGGGGCACTGACAGGGAATTAGGGCCCACTCTGGTTCTGAGGGATCACATGGATGGTGGGAAGTGCACACCTCGGGCTGCACTCCCAGGGACCTGCGCAGGCCGCGGCTCCAGACAGGAGTTGTGTGCCCATTGTGCGCTGGAAGAAACACAAGTGTGGAGAAACACAAGTGGGCTCAGCTCCTGGTCCCACAGGGGACAGGGAGGCACAGCTCCCACCTGGATCTGCAGGGATGGTGCTTGGCAGCCTTGCTGGGTGAAGGACTCGGCCAAAGGACATGGGCCTCTGGGTATGTGTCCAGAGGAGGCCACTGAGTTAACCACAGGGCTGGAGCCCCTCTGGAGCCAGGCTGGGAGAGCTGGGGGGGCTCACCTGGAGAGGAGAAGGCTCCAGGGAGAGCTCCGAGCCCCTTGCAGGGCCTGAAGGGGCTCCAGGAGAGCTGCAGAGGGACTGGGGACGAGGCCTGGAGGGACAGGACACAGGGAATGGCTTCCCAGTGCCAGAGGGCAGGGCTGGATGGGATCTTGGGCAGGAATTGTTCCCTGGGAGGGTGGGGAGGGGCTGGGCTGGAATTGCCAGAGCAGCTGTGGCTGCCCCTGGATCCCTGGCAGTGCCCAAGGCTGGGCTGGACATTGGGGCTGGGAGGAGCCTGGAACAGCGTGAGGTGCCCCTGCCCATGGCAAGGGTGGGATGAGCTGGGTTTCAAGACCCTTTCCAACCCAACCCCTTCTGTGATTCCATGATCTAAAAGGAGCTGCTGGCCAGTCCCCTGCCCGCTGCCCGTGCCACACTGCTGTGTGCCCTGTGAGGGGCTGGAGGAGGACAGGGCTCAGTCAGAGCTTGGTGCCAGCTCAGAGCAGCAGCTCCTGCAGCCCACACGGGATCTGCCCCTGTCTGGAGCCGCGGCCTGCGCAGGTCCCTGGGAGTGCAGCCCGAGGTGTGCACTCACACTGCTGTCCCCGAACGCTGCCTGTGCCACACCCACACATGTGTAGTACCCAGGTGAGGCAGGGTGTGCGGGTGTGTCCCTGTGTCCCTGTGTCCGTGTGTCCCTGCGTGTCCCTGTGTCCGTGTGTCCCTGTGTGTCCCTGTGCCGCTGTGTCCCTGTGTGTCCCTGTGTCCGTGTGTCCCTGTGCCAGTGTGTCCCTGTGCCCCTGTGCCCCTGTGCCGGTGTGTCCCTGTGTCCGTGTGTCCCTGT
>VZRR01013719.1:10091-54254 GCA_013398015.1 Oreocharis arfaki
ATTTTCCATGTTTTTGAGCGTTTTTCTTCATTCATGTAAATGGGAATCTTTTGATGCTTTCTAAGATTAGTCAAAATTTTTATATATTGCATGTTAATAAAATTTGGTTATGAAACTGTGAATTTTGGTGAGATGAATACCTTTGCAAAAGACGTTTTTGCTGAAAACTCTTCAGTTGCTTACAGAGATGGTTAGTATTTCAATGTTCAAAGAATGATGAAAAGAGAAGAGAAAATAATATGCCTTCTTTGACTATCTCTACTACTTGCTGCAGGAAATTGTTTCCTCAAACTGATTCATAGGCTGCAGTTGCATGATCCTTGATTCTGTAGCCCTTCAAATAGCAACCAGCTAAATTAACTGGACTGAGAGTTTACATGTGGTTCTGGCATTTTAAAATCTCATTTAGAATTGATAGTTCCTTCAAAATTAGACCTAATTCGTTCCAGCCAAACTTGTTTAAAATGAAACAGTCTCATAGCCTGACAAAACTTTAACCAAATGATTTTTTTCCTTAACTGGACTCTCCTAGGAACCCACATGAGCCCCTATATTGAAGCAATAACTAAAGGTTGCTTTTAAAGTTATCCTTGGAAACGCTTGTAAGGGGGTCAATAAAGATAAAACATAAAAATTTGTTTTGCCTTTTCTTCTATTCCATCTAATTTCACATTGCTTTTATAATTCTCTTTGCTGTTGCTATGAAAATAACAACTACAATGGTTTGTCATCCTTTACCACCTTCAATCTTAGGGCCAGAGGATCCGAAACCACGTGTGGAATTAATCAAAGTGCAAGCTTCATATCGAAACAGATTCAGGTCTACACAGCAGAGCTGATTCTGGCACAGGTATCTACCACAGATGTGCTGAATTAATAGATGAGCCAGAGGAAGTCACACACTGAAAATCCAAAATCTCTTTCTGCAGAACACTCTACATTGGAAGAATAAAGAACTTGTCTCTTCCAAAGGAGCATCTGCTTCTCAGACCTTGGCTTGAAACAGGACACAAATGAGTATTACGCTAGGAAAAGAATAGGGAGAGAGTAATTTCAGTAGAAAAGAAGATAAGACATCCTTTCCATGACATGAAAGTTAATTTTATTACTTCATACAGTTAATGTATAAGGAGTAGCCACCCTATCATAGCAAGCAAGAATAAAGAAAAATGTTTCTCTCTGTATTTGCTCTACAGATCACCGTGCTCAGTCTTTTTTCTTAGGCTACATTTCTTGCTAATATTCTTCCATCTCAATAGTAATTTGCCAGTTTGGCCAGCAAATTGAGAAGAATCAGCTAAACACTGAGCACCTTCAGAAGCCACCTGCTTAGCTAAAGATATTTGCAGTACAAAGCAGAGGGTCGTGACTGTTCTAGCATCGTGCCTCTAATGCTGAAAGAAACATAATATTTGCATATTAATAGGAGCTAAATAATCATCCAAGATTATAGAAAAACGATCAGATCTTGCAGAATTGCATGCTTGGAGATGAACTTTTAAAATATCCTCCAAAATTTACAGAGATGAAAGTGAAATAGTAATTTCAGTTCATTTTCGCATTGTGAGAACTTGGCTGCATTAAATTATTTAAATATATATTTTTATTGACTTTGGAAGGGACAGCACTTAATTTGTTGATATTTTCTATTTCTTAAAATAAAACCCCCTGACTGACAATGCTGGGATGGAAACTCCTGGGATCGAGGGTAAGTGGTGAAAGGAGATCACTCATTTGCCCTGGCGAGTCTCAGTCCCAGCTTCCAAATGTTCCCCATCATGGTGGCAGCTTGGACCCTGACCCAGAAATCCTTATTCATGCCCAGATTGTATTTTTTCTCTTTCTAGGATTGCTGCCTTTTTCTTCCAAAAGCTGTTAATATATATCTAGAAATAGGTGCATTTGCTTTCTGTATTTTTCCTGGAACAATAGTGATTGATTGACTGATTGATTGATTAATTGATTTATATTGCAGAAAGAAGATCAAGAAGTATCTGAACTTCAAACAAACCCCAAATCTGACAGTTCCTCTAGTGAACTTCCATTTCCTCACAGTCCGTGGAGGTGGTGCTTTTACAGATGGGCTTTAGGTCAGCCTGTTCTCACTCTTCATCTCACTCGTCGTCTTCTTGTGCGTACGAAAGCTCACGACTTGACAGGCAGCTCAATATCTATAAATGGCCATTTATTATTTATGGTGATTAGAAAGTGTCCATGTTTTCAGACCTATTACGTATGCAGTGATGTAAGGCTTCTATTTTAAAGATAATATT
Source organism: Oreocharis arfaki (assembly GCA_013398015.1). Classification (NCBI taxonomy): domain Eukaryota; kingdom Metazoa; phylum Chordata; class Aves; order Passeriformes; family Paramythiidae; genus Oreocharis; species Oreocharis arfaki. Next base: position 12,365 of record VZRR01013719.1, read on the forward strand.
TATTTATCATACCAGAAGGGGCTAATGTCTGGAAAGGTTATATCGGTAAAGTAAACATGGAGCACTACTGAACAAAGTATAGCCTAAATGGCCTGTTTGCATTCGCTATTGAATTTTTAATCTCATTTCCCCATTTTGTTACAAACAGTAGGGGGAAAAACCGATACAGAATCCATAGGAAAAAATCCAGGGCACTGTACACTGCACGTGAGAAAAAAAGTCCCTCTGATATCTTTCTGCTTTGTTATTGACAGCAGTTTGTTGCTTGCCAATATGAGTAAGAGAGCAGCAGGGCTTGCTTTAAGTTCTGATTTTCCTGTTTGTAGCTAAGCAAGTTTATTAGGGGTGAAAAAACAAGTGGACAGGGGGGCAGGAAGGAAAGTAGGCCTTTATGGTGTGTAGGTTGCACATTATAGAATAAATATTTAACACCCTGGTACCCCATAAAGCCTGTGTTCCCAGGCAGCTCTGCTCTCTTGGGATGCAGCCAACAGATAAAGGAATATGCTCCCCTTTCAAGTCCCTTCTTATTACAGTTCTGAAGGTCAGGCTGAGTGAGAATTAGAAGAGCAGAGAGAAGGGTAGAGAGAAAGAAGATCCAGACCATTAGCTGATCTGGAAAGGTTTGGGAAGTCAGACAATTTCTGAGTCCTCTGTGGACTTATGCAAGCTAAGACAGAGTCCTTTTTTCTTAGAAGATGTATGAAAAGAGAGCTACAAGTCATGCTGACCGTGTCACTTCAGGTTTCTAAAGCCTTTCCTGATGATCCTAGAGGGAGCCTAGGCTGTGTGCACAGCTATAGAAACAGCTCCATCTTCCACTTTGACACTGGTTTTATTCCTGAATCTTCTTGTGTTTTGTGCAGCTGCTGCCACAGTAATCTTAAAAGAGGAAAGAGTATCTCATGTTGTATTATAGATTTTAGAATCAATGGAAAGTCAGAATTCTGGTATAATTTCTGTGATGGCACAAGGAAGATAAAAATGGCAGTTTGCCATAGAAAGCTCAGGAAAGTGATGGTAGGGTGAAGTCCTGAAAGGAAGGTTTGTCAAAATCTCTCTGAACAAAGCAGACTTACCTGATTTCATGCACTCGACTGACATGACCCTCTAGCTTTCCAATGAGAGTCCAACAGCCAAACCCACAAACATTTTTATAAACAGTGAAAGCAACACAAAGTGAAGAAGAACAAGGCAAATCAGAACTGACTTCTATTGATTTTGTGATAAAGGCTCCATGGAGACCAGCTGTTAATTACCTTTTCAGAGGAGACACTTATTTAGCTCGTAGCAAGGGTTGGGTTTTTTTCACCCCTTTGCTCTCAGGTACAATGGACTGTACTGCTAGGAGTAGCACAGGATTGAAACTGTAAATGTGTATTGGGACACAGTTTTAGTTATTCATCCATTCTATTATGGTACTACTAAAGACCAGGCAAGAATGAGACAATATACGAAACAGACACTCCACATCACAACTGCTTTGCTAGTGAGTAATAATTTCAGCAGTTTAGCATCACTTTCTTTCTAGTCAAAATCATGCCAGCGCAGCACATGCCTGTCCATCTTGTTTTTCTTTCCACTGCTGTTTTCACACATGTTAGTGGCTTATCCCTGCCGGGTAAATGGCATGAATGACTTAACCCTGACAGGTACAGGGCTCTCTTGATGCCTGTGGGGTGGGGGTGGAGGGGAGACACAGTGCTGTGTCTCTGTGCTTAGCTCTTCTCTGAATAAAACCACCGAGTCTCAGCTGTATGATGGCACTGAGCTGTGCATGGTGGAAGACCAGCAAGAAGGGGCAAATGAGGCTTGAAAACCATCTGTTCCCTCACCAGAGCCTGACACGGGCTGATTCAGTGTTTGCTGGCCTGCCAGGGCGATGTGAGCTGTTCCTTACGGCGATAACAGGTGCAAAGCTTTCTGGTAGTAGTGTTGTTTTTAAACCCCTGAGTCCCTTTAATAACCCAGAGAGGCGGTGGGTTGAGCTCTCCAAAGCCTTAGGACCAGTTTTATACATGCAACCCAGGCAATTTTGGATGCAAAACAAATTCTGCAAGTGAAGTCACACTGTTCTTCACTTCTCAGAATTACTGGGGATAGTGTACAGAGAGTGGGAGCACACACAACAGCAGGATGACACGGTTAGACTTTGCAAACACATATGCTTTTCCTCGAAAAGCTCTGCTGCTACTAGGGCTGATGCAGTTTTGTTGAAAGTCATGATGCAGAGATCACGGAATCATAAAATGTGCGGGAGGTCTACGTTCCGCTAGACCAGGCTAGACTCAGAGCTCCACCCAACCTGGCCTTGAACACTTCCATTGATGGGGCATCCACAACTTCTCTGGGCACCCTGTACCAGTGCCTCACCACCTCAGTAATGAATTTCTTCCTAACATCTGATCTAAAGCTCTCCTCTTTTAGTTTAAGACTGTTCTGCCTTGTTCTAACACTATCTGCCTGCTCTTTTTAAGGTCCTTTTAAGTACTGGAAGATCTTCCTTTTTTTAGCCACCTTGAGAAATAATGTCAAAAAAGAAAGGACTTTGGTGGCTGCAGCGCACAAGAAGATGAGCATTTAAATTATTCATTTTATACAAAATCTCCCTATGCATGATTGAAAACAGGTGGTGCCTGGAATGACAGCTCATAGCTGCTTTCTGATTACTAATACGCCATCATTATGTGGTGTAAGGAAGAGAGCTCTAGCAGATGGGGCTCTCTACAACCAGACAGCAGCAGACCATACAGGAAAATGCATGACTCTGTTTTAGCTTACAAGCTGTAAGCACAAATGCTAATATCATTTTGATTCAGAAGGAGGACTATGTGCAGTAAAACTTGGGAGTCTTCAAACAGTGCAACCACTCAAAGAAGACAGAATTTAGTTTGCCGCTCTTCTCCTGCCTATCATGAATTTCTTTATTTTCTCTGTGCTTATATAGCAGCACACCTAGTGCAAAATAAGCAAACAGTGTAAACTAGAAACAATCAGCATGATGATCTTGGTTCACACTTCAGCTCACACATCAAGAGTCTCTGTACCTTAACAAGCTGCCACTCACAAGGAAGCCAACTCAACCACAAATTAACGAACTCTGCTTGGTTTTGATTCCAGATCTATTGTGCCCTGAGAAATATTACATCTAAAAATACTCTGCAATAAGGTCCCCCATGTGCTTCAAGCGGGGAGTTCTGGAAATGATCTACAACATTTTGCATGTTAAAGAACAGAAGTGGCCTTGGTGAAGAACATTCTGCTCATTTGTATTTATATACGTTCCCAGACCAGCAAAGTGGCCAAGGTGACTTTGGGAGGAAAAGGCTGCTTGAGTACAACCAGTGCAATTGGGGCCCACAACTTTCTGTGCATGTCAGAAGTCGTTTGCATATTCATTATCTTTTGATGAGCGCTGTGTGGTCAAGGGAAATGTACTTTCCCCTTTGGTGCATATCTCAATTTGATCAGCCTTCTGCAAATCTCCTGTGCTCTGTGTCAGTGTGGGTATAATTTAGTCCGTTTGCTGTATGGAAAGATCCTTCCTCCAGATTACTGTGGTTTTAACTGTAAACAAAATATTTGGGCAGGCAGAGAGCCTGGCAGGGGAGTTTGCTGGGGGCAAATGTATAATTGCTAACTGTTTAATTAGGACCAGTCCCTAGAACTTTTCTAGGAGATAAAAGAAGTTGCGTGCTCACTGAGGTTGAGCAGCAGAGGTGCCAGCCAGGGTTACTAATAAAGCCAAGAAATTTTGGCATCAGGATCCATCCTCAGCTCAGAGGTTATAAAAAACCCACAGCTCTTCTGTCCTCACAAGAAGGGTGAGAATTGAAGCAATTCATGATCCACCCCTAAATATGAGACAGAAGCTACAGAAGAAAGAGAAGGGGCTCAACAGATGAGCAAACTAGTGCAAGTGAATTTGGCATTGGAGATGTCAGGTTACTGAAAGCTGGATGTTTTGGTCTGACTGCTTTGCTCCAGTAACTCAAGCAGCAACCTGGCTTGTAGCTCTATAGGAGCCATTCTGTGTCTCTCTCTCAGGTCTACTCTTACAGGACAGCAATGCCACTTAGTGGCTTCATGAAATCTGTTTTCTCATGAAAAAATTGCCTGTATCAGAGAGCAAGGTGTTTGATTGAATAGCAGCTTTTTGCTGAATTCTGAGCATAGCTGCAAAGTAAGGATGACAAACCGCCCAAAATTTTCTTCTTCATCTTTTCCAGATGTTACACAAGGCATAACCTCCAGTGGGGTGTGCCCTATCCCTCCGTGAGTGCCCAGAGATGACAGCACAAAGCCCACAAGCCTGGGAGGCTGATGGGCAAGGCAAGACTTTGGGAACAAAAGCCTACCTTGCCTTGAGAAGGAGCTCCATCCTTACAGCGGAATTAGAACAAATAACCACAATTCAGCAGGAAAGGCCATTCTCTGGAAAGGAGAGGAGGTTGTATGGGTCTCTCTCTCTGCCAAGCACATTCATTCCCAGATTTGTCAAGGTGCTGTGCCATCTAGAGGAATTTGAGAGGCATTTCCCCGTGCCTCTCCAAAGAGCTCCTGGCTCCCCCAGTGCTGGCCAGTAAAGCTGCGCAGGGCTGCCACTGAAGGAGCCAAGCAGTGAGACCTGCTTCTGGGCCAAAACCGCTCCTGGCAGCCCCTGTGTCTGCTGTTCCTGGCCCAACACAGCAGCAAGGCACATCACCGAGGGGATTTGTGTGAGTTATACTAAATGCCTTTAAAATGTGCTGCCTTAACTGTCTGATTGCATTTTCTTTCTGGGTTCAATTTACATCCAGGTGTGATTCACAGAAACAAGGGCACATACCCGTACCCAAATACCAGGCTACTGCTGACAGAGACACCTGTTACAAGATGAAACAGGGGCTTCACTCCTTTTTTTTTTTTGCTTTGTCATGTACAGCATCACAAAGGAAACTGCTGTAATATCCAGCAACCAGTGACTACAGGCAGAGAGGGACTCCATGGCTTTTGGTGTGAGGTCAGTATGGAGCATGCTAATGCTAACTAACATGAAATGGAAGCTGCAGCCTACAAATAGAGGCACAGGGTATATAGTTGGGGAATGTTGCTATTGACTGAAAATAGTTATTTAATCTTTAAAAATGTTAAGTTGATGCAAAATATTGCCTTCATTCCTTTACTGCTCAACAACACCTCAGGTTTTACCCATTCCATGAACTGGCCAGCTCAGCCTTATGTCCTCAGCTCTGTCCTGCCCCAGTGTGCCTCTCCTGGTCCACATTTGTCTCCTCTGACTGGGAGCCATCTGAAGCTGATGGGCTGTCTATGGCTTTCATTTGAATTACTAGAGTAACCCTGTGCTCTCAGCCCTGCACAAGTCCTTTAGGCATCCTAATTCCTATGTGCTTCCGACCGTCAGAGATGTGAGCCATAAATTAGTAGGAAAACTGATGTCCAATTTGCTGTAAGAAAAATAAAGGAATTTCCCAGGTTCTCACAAGTTCAAAATCATCAGATGAAAATTCTAGAGCCCTCTTCCTTTTTGATTTGTCTTCAGTTTTGATGCCCTCTGCTCTTGCTTTTGTCCCCACCAACCTGTGCGTCAGTGCTGCATGGCTCCAGAAAAAGGGTAGGTTTTTTTCTGGCAGGAGGTGACTATTGCCAAGTGACTGTCAGAGTAGGATGTTTGTTGTCAGAACCAGGATCTCACACTGTGGTCTCACTACAAAAACCCCAAACCCAACCAAACAAAAAAAAGAGTGGAAATAAAGAAGCCTTTTGCTACAAGAAGTAATCCATTAGCATCTATCATCCTGTGCTTTTAAATTAGCATGTGTTTGGGAGGCCCCTTTGTAAACTTTACTCTCTTTACTCTGCTTTCTAAGCTTTACTTCTCTTTCACAGCAAATCTAGAGAGCTCTTCCATGTCACACTTTGAAAATAGAAGATGATTTTTCAGATCCAGAATGAATGTACTTTCTCCTGGTTATCCAGGGGGTGAGGTCAGGGTCTCACAGGCGTGCGCTTGAGGTGCCGACATCCCCATCATGCCCATGTGCACTGGGCCAAAATCTGTTTCTGACTGTCATTCGCTTGCTCAGTAGCTCTTAGAAGTCAGTTAATTCCTTCTGTCTTTTTATCCATGTCCTGAGCAATATGGCATACACCATGCAGGGGAGAGATGAGCTTTCACTGTATTTTCTTTCCTTCTGGGATTTCTGCAGTGTGCTCAGAATGAATTATTTGTTTTGCCCCTTATCCCTTGTCCTCACAACCTGCCTGGCTCCCCACCTCAGACTCCACAGGAGAACAGAAATAATTATTTCAGGGAATAAGTGAAGCACTGCTTAAGTGGCAAGGGTTTCACGTTTTAGTCTAATTCTGTAGTATCTGAGACCTGTAGAAAACAGAAGAGCATATTTTAAGTTATAAAGGATTAGATTAGTCAAGTACTCCAACCACTATAATTTCAGAACCAAAGGGCAGATGGTTTATACACATTCAGCTGAATTCAGACCTGAAAAAGATGATATAGCTCCTCTGGGTGTAGCTATTCCTGCCTTCCCCAAGTCAAGCCCAGTTGTGCTTATTCACTAGAACAGACTAGTTGTGCTTATTCACTAGAACAGACTAGAAAAGCAGGTTCACTCAGTGTCTGGTAAGAAATGGCACCACTGACTTGAAAGTCAAATCAGTAGACAAGGGTAATACATATATACGTTTTGATTCATGATATATTTATCAAAATTAACCTGTGTTCTGTGAAAGAAGATTATGAGGAATGGAGGGACTCTATGTTACAAAACAAGAAATTAAAATGTGGCTGAGTAACTGGATTAATGTGTAGTATTACAAAGAGTAATAGTAACGATGATGATGATGATGATAATAATAATAATAATCTGAAATAGGATAGTCAAAGACAACACGTGTCAATGGTCGCTGTTGGGGATAGCCTATGGATGTTATTGCAGTGGGACCACAAGGTAGGAAGGATTTCTGGGCTGACTGGTGAATGCAAAAACTTATAGGATATAAAAGAGTTCATGATTTGAGTCACACAGAAATTGTATGGTTTGAATCATCAGACAGACCTAATTGCAGGACACAAAGATGCTGCCCTACTTAGGGTACAGCTCTGAAAGCTGATCAAAGCCTGGACAAGAAAGACTACATTTTTATGTAGGAAAACCAGGAAAATTCTTACAAAGTGCTATTAAACCAGGCCTTTTAACACCTTATAGAAGCACACATTTGTCCAAACTGCTCTCAGAAAGGTCTTGCAGGTAAGCAATGAACGCTATGTTTGGTGGAGAGTTGCACAACACAGAAGGAGGCACGGGCTGCAGAATGCTGAGTGTTGTACAAACATACAAGGCATCTTTGACCTTTAGGGCTTTCAGGCTGAACAGGCAGTGGAGATAACAGGACAGGCAAGCAGCAGTGGAAAAGGCATTACTCAACACAATGAAAAAGTGTGCCAGTAAAGCCAGGAAGCATGACCAAGCTTCTCAAATCCCCATCTATGACCCTACCCCCTGGTCAAACCTCCTTTGGATGATATGAAGCAGTCTTTACTGCTTTGTGCGTTGCCTTATAGGAGAGAATCACAGGAAGGTATTCTCACAGCACTAACATGAAAATTAAAGAACTAGACTGTCTCCTGACAGAAATTTGGGCAACTGAAAAATGTAAATTTTTTGTTCTGGCCTGAAACACCTGTTTTGATGCACTGATTTCTCCAGAGGATTTTTGGATTGTTATCTCTCTGTTTCAGTTGTCTGAGGGCAACAAGCTGTCCATGAGCCAGCAGTGCTCTGGTGGCCAAGGCGGCTGATGGTGTCCTGGGGTGCATTAGGAAGAGCATTGACACCAGGTTGAGGAAGGACATCCTGCCCAGCTCTAGTGAGATGTATCTGGAGTGCTGTGTCCAGTTCTGGGCTCCTCAGGACAAGAGGAACTCCTGTAGTCCCTCTGGAAGGCAACAAAGCTGATTAAGGGAGTGGAGCATCTCTCTTACGAGGAGAGAGAGGGGAACTTATCAATAAGTGTCTGAAGGGAGGGTGCCAAGAGGATGGACCCAGGCTCTGCTCGATGGTGCCAAGCAATGGGACAAGAGGCTATGGGCAGAAAATGGAACACAGGAAGTTCCACTGGAGCATGAGGAAGAACTCCTTCGCTGTAGGTGACTGAGCACTGGAACACGTTGCCTGGAAAGTTTGCAAATTCTCTTTCCCTGGAGATATTCAAAAGCTGTCGGGGCACAGTCCTGAGTAACGTGCTCTTAGGGGACCCTGCTTCAGCAGGAAGGTTGGACTAGATGATCCCCCGTGGTCCCCTACAACCTTATCCAGTCTGTGATTCTAATTAAATAGCTGGAAGCTGAAATCCTTCAGGAAGGCTTGGAATCTTCAGAAGGAGATATGATTTCCCCCTGTTCCGAAGAGTGGAGAGGAAAAACCGTGGCTTCCTCAGTAACACCAAGCAATTAGCTCGTGCTCTTAATCAAGCCTATAAATGAGCTTGTGGTGGACCTGTGCTTTTTGGAAAATGTCCTGCCAGCCTAACATCGTGTGGTGCTGGATCACAGCCTGCCCTCAAAGTTAATCAGCATGTGTCTTAATGTGAAACAACTGAACAGCACTGCTCTTGCTAGTGGCACTTTCCTCCTAACACTGCAGGTGTCACTGTGAAATAGAAAATCTGCTTGCAACAGACTGCTCTGGTGACTTCGCAGGGGAATGTACTCAGCTAGAGTTTATGGGAAAATGTTTGTCCTCTGATGCTATCCTCTATTCTAACACTGTTGCTTGAGCTGTGTTTGGTGGTCATCATGGTTCTCATAGGAAGAACAAAATGTTGATGTTATAAAGGTAGATTTTCCCCTCTCCTATGATATTGCCATTTGTGAGAGAAAGGCAAAGCATCCTTGGTCTGCAAAGCCGAAGTGTTGTTTTGTACAGACATAGCAGAGTAGTGAAAGTTCAGCAAAATGTAAAAAAGAAATTTGTTTCTTAGGCGTATGATTGCCCATGGAATTTTGTCCTTCAGTGATGCCAGAGTAATTCTTTGCAGAAGGAACTTCAGATGCTTTAATTTGAGTGGGCATACCCAGTCCACCAAGTTATTAGGATGATATAATGAGGAAATCCACAGCAGGCTCCTGTCTGTTAAATGTGAGGAGTATTTTGACTTTGCTGTAGCACAGTTCCATAAGGCAGAGAGATTGTCTCCTATCACAAAGGTTCATTATGAGGATAAATGTACAAAGGCATGCGAATTACTTAGGTATTTTAGGTGTGAAGGTCAGATCAGATGCCAAATGAAATTCACCTCTCACTCAGAAAAACTAGTTTTTGCCTGTTGTTTCACTGTTTTCACTGCCTGATGAAAAAACATTATGTGAAAGCAAAAAAACCCCAGCCTGATGCATTCCCTTATTGCAAGCAAAATTATCCAGTTTACACACAATTATAAAGATGTTTATAACAGAAAAAACGAAACTCAAAATCATGTGGTGGTGGTGGTTTTTTTTGCATTAGTTGCAAACGTTTATGCCTTTGAAACATCCCTAAGGATATATTTTAGTAATATGAATTTCGGTATGTTTAAAAAAGTTTTAGAACATTCTCTTTCAAGAATGATGCAAGAATCTCCAGAAAATGTGGCCTTATCAAATGACATAAAAGACTGTTTTTATTGTGCAGATATATTTGAGACCTAAACTAGTATGCTAACATTTATATATTGGTATTCATGTATTAGACAATATTAGGACATAGCAGCACAGATATCCTGGAAGAATTTCCCTGGACAGCTGTGTGAGAGGGTAACAACAGGGTATGTGCAGGATCTGGAAAGAACAAGGCTGTGAACCTGCAGGAAAAGCAACAAAGTGCAGCCAAATCATATTGTGCCAATATTTCAGTAAGCTGTCTGTGTGGGATAAAAGTTCTCACCTCTCCTGGTGTTTCGTGTTGTTTCTGTTTTTATAACAGGGAACATGGAGAACTGTCATTGCTGTTTTTCCACATTTCGAAGAAAATGTTTTCTTTAGGCAGGTTTTCACCTTTGGCTTGTCCTGGCTAGTATTTTAGGTTAACAGGCAGGTTCTGGGAACATGAAGATACATCCTGATTTCATTATAATTCTTGTGCAGGGATTCCTTCCACTACTAGTGTGGATACAGCATGCCACTTCAAATACTGTAGACATTTCATATAATCTTTTCTTCTCTTTACTCCTTCACTGGACATACGGATAGATTACTTTGATTTGTTTTATTTCTGATGGTGTGCTGTTCCTAGATACTACAGTAGAAATTTTTTTGAGACTTCGATTTACATTTAAATTATCATTTGCACTTACTTATCATAAGTAGCGTATTCTTATAACCCCTTGGAATGGCAGTGTTTTTTAGAGATTGCCTTTTAGTTCCATGCTTCTTTTATTATTATTATCATTATTATATTACATGATTTTTATTCTTATTTAGGTTGACACATGAAGACCAGATGGATATGTGTTATAACAATTTATGAGATTGGGTTTTTTTTGACTTACAGCCTTAGAAGTCAGTTATAAATTGTATGTGTTAGCATGCTGAAGAAATGAATGTAAAACTAAATGTTAAATATGTGTGTATATACTATGCAATTCCTTCCAGGTCCCCAACTTCAGAATTAATTATTATCACTGTGTATTTCACCCTTCCAGTATCCTGAAATTACAGCCTTGGTTCCTAGCCAGGGTTTTGGAGCAAGCAAATGAATTCTAGGAGTATAAGGTAAGCAGCTCTTTTGTATTCCTGAATTACTTTTGATCCCTACAGTTCAACAAGAATTTATAGACCGTGCACTGCGTTGCCAGAAAATTTCTATAGTCAGAGAGTTTATTATCTATTCCCATCTCAGGCCCCGCGAAAAATCCATGAAAGGAACATTTGAAATCCCAAAACTGTGCGTGACAGCCATTCTTATGCACCCATATTAGAATTGTTTATTATTAGGATCAGGTGTGTTTGAAAGCATGAGAAAGGGAAAAGGAGAAAGATAATAGGGTGGGGTATTTAAATCTTAGATCTTTTAATGAAGAGGAATGGAAAGCTCATGCTTCTCTTTCTGGTAGTCCCAATGGGTACTCACCCATCTGGAAAACCTGTGGCTATTAAAAATGTCAGTATGTTGCAGCTCCTATTTCATCTGAGACAGCTGAGACTTTGGTACTGTGGCCTTCCATGAGCACCTGTGATGCTGCAGAAAGAGGTGCACAACTCAAGAATGGTTTTCTTTGCCATTAGCTTTCAGAAAAACCCCTTCCTGTTCTCTGGGAAAACACCTTGGACTGCTTCATATACACAGATCAACCCTCTGCATCTTAATGTGTTGTAGGATCATCTGATTAAAATCCAATTCCTTTCACTGCCCTTGAGTGGATGTTTCAAACCTAAATTTTCAATGTTCCTTCATTGGGCTGGGTACCTTGTTATCCTTTGTTCAACAAAGTGCTGATAACGCTACACTTGATCCTGCAAAACACTTAAATACATGCTTAAACTTACCTGCACATGTGCTTTGATGCACAGCAGCCAGTGCTCCGCAGTTTTCAGGTCCATTAGCTGTGGGGAATCATTTCGAAATATTCCGCATGATCTTTCAAAACCAAAATTCTTTCAAGCAGACCAATGCAGAGGAAGATATTTCTGTTGGTTTTTCACTTTTTTTCTTTCCTCGGGCAGGAAGGAAACGGAGTGGAAAGACAGTAAAAGATGTGATGCGGAAACAACGTTCCTATTCCTTACTGACACAGCAAACTGACACATTGAGTGTAATAAAGTATCCTGCTCTGTGATCTTCTCCTCTCTATATTCAGATTCATCCCACAGCTATATGAGAAGCAGGGAACTGTAAGAATAGCATAAAAGGAGAATTCACACACACAATTTAATTTTTCCATCTTATCTAGGCCAAAAAATTGGTACCCTTTACAACAGGATTGGATAGGTGTTTTAGACGTGCTCAGGAACGTGACTCTTTCCTCTGATTCTAGATAAGAAAATATGCAAATAAACCTGATATACGCATTTACACAATGTGCAGAGAAATCTGCAAGAAAAAATATTCTAGAAGAAAAAGTTGAAATAGATTATAGAGAAATATTAGTCAGACATTATTTAGGAATGCACTAATTTACTGCCTTAGAAAATTTGTTTGAATAAGATATATATTTTTTTTCTATCTACTGTGTGCAGAAATATGTAATTTTGTCCAGTTTCATTACAGGAGGTAATTACTCTCACACTCATATATATGGGCATGTACTAACAGAATTTCGTATTAATCTTTGCCTCCATTTTCTCCCAGGGTAGAATTATTGACTGTGAGATTTTCCTTTGATTTTTTTTTTTTTTTAAATGAAATAGAGGTTGCCTTACTCATTTAATTAGAAAAATATATGTATTTATTTTTCTTGTTTGGTAACCTTGTTTTAAAACCAACAAATTAAAGACATTTTTTTCACACCCTTCTAAGGTAGGTAGAGATGGGGCCTTAATTTGAAGACCTTAATATTACACACAGTGACAGATAGCATTTAGTATTAAGGGCTGTAGTTTCCTTACATTAATTATAATAATGTGTCCCTTATCCAAATAGGAATTTAACACCCATTTTTAATACATTAATAATATTAAATGAAGGACTATATCTACAAAAGCATTTAGAAACTGTAGTACTGCCTAAAAGCCCAGAGTGAGTTGAGAAGCCAACACTTCGTTCTCCTGCTTGTTGACCACATGCCTTCCAGAGGTTTGTAAGGCTCCTGCAGACTGGGGCTTCCACCAATGAAATCCCAGTGCAATTCAGATTCTGAAGTGTAGAGCAGTGAGGTGCCCCAAATCCACATCTAGGTGTTTAATTTCCATCTGCCTTGTCTTTGGTGCCAAAACTGGCACATTTTCGAAAGGTTTCTGTGAAGGCAGTATGATGATCCTGCTGCAACACTTCAGCCTCTCATCTACTGACTTAATAGTCCAGGATGCCAGAAGCTCAACTACATTTCCTTCCCCTTCTGGAGGTAGTTTCACTCTGCATATTTTCCTATCTCACCCTATAGCAGAGTCGCCCTGCTTTCTCTTGCTGTTGCATTTTGTATATGGTAATTGCACAGTCATCAGGCAGAGAGACTCACAACGTTCCTTGCTTCCTCAGGCATTAGGCGGGACGTGGGAATTACGTGGTGACAGCAAATCACAGTGCCAAGAATGAATCACGCTTCTCGGCAACTCTGCATCAACAAGGAGTCCAATTGCAGAAAATGTCCTTCTCATCCCATCAGCAGCCAATTGCCTACAGAGGCATTCTTGCTTTCCCCAGCCAATTAAACAAAAAAAAAAAAAAAATCAGTGCTGTTCATCATCTTCAGAAGCTGCCAAAAGTCTTGGAGGCTTAGCACCTGAAGAACTATATTAGACACAACTGTCTGCCTTTTCAATAATTCCCCTTTGAAAGTCTTGAGTTTTCATCTTGTACTGAACTGGCACAGCTTCACTTAGTTTTCTCACTATTACAAGTTGCTGTTATCAAAAAACCCCAACTCATAATATATTAAAAATATTGGTTAGCACACCTCCATACAAAAAGCAGCAAGAAAGAGAAATGATTACTCCTTCAAGTGAACGCTGCCTGTGAACTTGAGTATTTGATAATTTTAGCTATAGTTAATCTAGTGCAAGATAGGAGGGCTAATTCATAGTGGAAAGGGCTTTCTTTCCACTAAATGAAAGAGAATAGCTATCGACCTTCCGCCAGCAGCAAAAATAAATTGATGTGTTGAGCCCACTGTTTATATAGAGGAGAGAAGAGAAGGGCTCTATAAAACATGGTCACCAGCAAGCCCATCCGTTCTAAGACTGTTGCCGTCTTCTGCCTTTAAATGTTAAGCTTGTCCAAAGGCCCTACAGTGATAGGATTCCTTCACTAACTTTGGTAAAGTTTGGGGCTGGACCTAGTGATTACATCAGTAAAATAATACTCAGCTTCTGGGATGTGGAGTCCTAGCCTGTTCATGGGAGTGGGTGAAAGAGCAAGGATGGGAGCTCTCAAATGGATGATCAAACCCCTCCAGGGCACTGGAGGAAATCTGAGCTGTGGGAGCCAGGGACATGCACTGTCGCAGTTGAGGTGGACACGACACACACAAGTTCTAGCATCGAGTGCTGGCAGAAAAAACTTTTTATTTTAAAAAGCTAGTGTCATGTATATACACTTTTGTATGTTTGTCATTTATGTTACTCATCTGTTGGTTACTTAACTACTACAATAGATTCATTGGCTATTTTAACTACACTATACTATTACTAGTTATCTACAACATAGTTATCTTAAGAATCTAAACAAAAGCCAGCTGCCACTGTGTTTGCTGTTTACTCTCTTTATTGTTTTGAATTTCTTGCTTCTCTTGATTAAGTTTCTCATGAGTAGACACGGATTGTGCTGAGGTCAATGTTAGATTCAGACTCAGACAGGCTTGCTGACCGGCTGTTAATCTCCACAATGCACCAGACAAACTGCAGGTAGGAAGGGCACCCATGCAAGCAGGTGTACCCCTGCAATCCCTTCCAACAGAAAAGACAGCCTGAAGGAGACACTTGGTGTAGAGGACAACTCGTGGCCTTGTGATATTAATCCTTGATTTATGGGAGGACCCAGGACCCAATAACTTAGTTAAACGGAGTAATCTAATTCATGGCTTGTTTCTTCACTCTGAGTTTTCGTGCTAGATATGGCCATGTTTGAAATGACATGTGTGGTTTTATGTTCACTAAGCATTCTCTACTAGTTTACTAGGAGTTTCACTTTGACTTAGGGAGGGGTTTTGATTTCTTTATGTTCTGTTGCTTTCCCTGACAGGAGGAGGGGACTAAATGTTGCTGTCATCATACTGCTGCAAAACTAGGTCCAGAAAATAGTTTGCCTTGAGGATACGCCCACCAAAAACCTAAGTATTGCATAAATAAATAGCCTAACTGATTTTCTATACTTACAAAGAGTAGAGCTCAGTTAGGCATGAGGATGATCAGCGTTTAAGGCCTAAGTTAGATACAAACTTTTAGGAGAAAAAATCCCTCTTCCCTTCTCCGCACAAAAAAGTCAGGGGATATGGATCGAATTTTTCAAAAGATGATGTAGATTTCTGGTAGAGTTGAAAAATAGGAGTTTATAGCAATTTATCTATTTCTACATTAACTTCAATGATGAATGCTTGTTCGGCAAGATCTATGAAGACAGGGCAGGAAGGGCTCTTAGAAAAACTCTCACAGCATCTTCCCCTGCTTTGATCTCTAATGAGAGAACTGCTACAAGGGTTGTGACTCCTTACAGAAGAGTTCATGTCAAAACTTATGTAAAATTTCTTGTGCAGTGGACTGGAGGCCCTTTAAAATGCAGAAAAATCCATGAGATGGAAGGGAAAGGGAATGTTATGCCTCAGGTTTACAATTTGTACTTTCTTTTTAGTTCTTATGGTTTTGCTAAAATTAGAACCATAGGCCGCTTTGTACCATTCCCAAGTCACTGCAGCATTACACTGGGGGTGTGTATGCACAAGGGATATGCTCTGTGTTACTAAAAAACCATATAATCTCCCTCTATTATACATACTATCTATATATGTATATCTAAAATGAAAATATGTATGGAAAAGACACATTCCAAGAAAGGTAAGAGAAAAGAAAAATAAATAGGGAAAGAAATCTATTCATTGTAGGGAAACGTTCACTTTCAATTTTGAAAGGTTGGTTGATAGTTCATAAGGAAATCTAAACACATGTCACTAAACATGATGTCACTGAAAAATAACCTCTCTGAAGTACTTGCAAAAAAACCCCCCAAATCTACACATGACTTAAATAAGAGATACTCCAAATGCTGATCTAAACTAAGTGTCTCAAAATGGGCTTTTCTGAGTCAGCAGGTTTGTTACATTTTATATCTGATAGCTGCAGCGTTGCCTCCTTACTTTTAAAAGCTGTGCAGAGTTCCTGTTTCTAAAACTGAATGAGGCACAACCCATTCCATTTTCTCTACCAGAATTATCGGCTAAATCATTGAATACTACTTTTCAAAGTTGTATCTGTGGAATCTCATTGGAGGCTATGCTTCATCTGAGCAAAAGCATGCTGGCAAGCTGCAGTTAATGTCTATGTGTGGTCAGCAGTAAAATAAATTTGGCAGGCAGTGAAAGAAATTCATACCAGTTCTGAAGAGCTGACAGAAAAAATATGACCCATTTCATAATGACTAAAAAGCATGTCCCCCCAAACACTTCTCCCTGTAGATCATTGGGAAAAACTGTGGCAAGCTGCAGTTCTGACTCACAGATAAAAGTCTGAGAGCAGGTGCTGTAAAGACTGGTATTATCCTTCAGAAGGGTGAATTAGTATTTGATGATCTCACTACATAGGTCTCAAAATGTTTTTTAAAAAGCTAGAGAGTAATTTACTGTCATTCTCCAGTGGATTGATAATGGACCCAGGAATAGCTTAAATTCATTTATCTAGGTTAATACTCACATGACAGTAGAGAGAGAAACATAATTTAGAATGTGCTTTTTTTTTTTTTTCCAGATGGCTAACTCCACATTTGTTGGTAATGATGGAGAGATAATAATGCCAGAACAGAAACAGAATAAATAGAATTCAAAGAACTAAGAACCATTATTTACAGACATCAGCAAGAAAGACGGATTGGTGTAAAATATCCAACTATTCTGTCCATTGTCACAAGCCATTTTAAGACAGATTTTCATTGCTACTTCTCATTGAGATGCATCTACAGATCGAGTGGCATCTTTTTTTATAAAGCAAAATAATGTGTGTCGGGTTGCCATCTCTGGATTTGTGTTCTGTCACTCCATTTCATTGCCTGAGTTCCTGAGCCAATGGCAGTGGCAATGCACACACATCAGCCTCCTCCAGAGGCTTTGTTCACTGCCATTTGTCTGTTTTCCCACTCCTTTCTCCTTGTTCCCTGGGAAGCTATGTGAGTTAATCCTGCTCCCAGCCCTACTTCTGTAACTCTACAGTTGCCCACTGGAGAGACAATTTAAAATCTGTATTCACTTGTGGCAATCCTTTGCTGGTCCAAGGTTGGTTGTGAAAAGCGCTGCAACCTCCCAAATGAACAAGTAAGAAGCACCATGTCCTCAGTAGACTCTAGAGGTTTTAATGGATTTCTTTCCTTGCAGATCAAAATCCACATAACTCTACTGCCTTTAATTTTTTACCTTTTTTTTCTCCCTCCCCCCCCAGTGTTTATCTGGTGCTGTGAGTGCTGTGGGCACACCAGGAGGCTCCTTTGAAGATAGAAGGTTCAGCTGAAGAGCAGTTTAAGAATATGTAGAGCTTTTTCACTGACACAGGACACTGCACTTGTCCAAACACAAGGCATTTCAATCACTAATTGACTGATTATACCAGCAGCTTTCAAGGTTATATTAGGCCTTGTTCAAGTATTAAAGCAGCTTTTCCACTGCCAAACTTATACCTCTGCCACAATGTCATTATCAGGATCCTCTGTAAGGGCCTGAAATGGGAGACACAGTTTTCAGCTTACTACAGTTCAGGCACTGAGGTCACTCTTTAAGGCAAAAAACTGGGCACTTCAGTTTCCAGTCAGGAAATTCTCTGCCTTGGTAGCAAACTTCCCTGGGACTTCAGCTCTATTGTGCTGGTATCCTCCCAATGTCTTCTCCTGAGCTGGGACATCGAGTGAAACCTGGAGATAAAAAGCCCATCATCTCTGCCACATCTAGCCCTGAATCTGGATTTAATGCTAAATCTAAACAGCATGCACAGTCTTTCCAACTTACCGGCATCGTGTTGTGGCAATAGTTTGAGCATGGTAAGGATCCTCTGAGTTTTGTGCGCATGTAATTTATTTCCTCCTTCCTGACTCACAGCACGAGGAAGTTTAATTATATTGCTTGAACACGTAATTTAGCTTTTAAAGCCTCAGCACTGAGGTGTGAGCTATGAGCTCACAGCTTCTGCCAGTGAACAAAATCAGTCACGGGTCATGCAAGTTCCTCTCCCCAGTGGCACCACATCAGCCACAGCCTGGAATTACGTGGAGAGCCTGGACACTCACTACAGCCTGCCAGACACAGAGGCTTGGGCAGATGGCTCTGAGATGGAGCAGAAGTCAGGGTCGCAGTATTGCTTGGGGTGCATTTAAATTAAATTGTCTATTGGCTTCCTGACAAAGGCCAGTTTTCTCCTTGGATCACTCAAGCACAAAGAAATATACTCTGTAGGGACCTAAAGGAGTGAAAATCTGTAAGACGGGATTTCATTAGGAGAAATTGCTGCCTCAAGAGTGTGTCCTCAAGACACAGTCTCAAGAAAGTAATTTAAGGGCTGTACAAAGCTCTCTCTCTGTAAAGGATCTGCTTATTTGGGCTACTACCAATGCAGTGTTCTGCACTGGTGATTCTGTGGTGGATGCAACATACCACACTGGCAATTGATAGCGATTGATTAACTTTGCACATAGTTTATAACAGCAAAATGTGCAGGAATATAGAGTCTTCAAATGTAAATTTTCAGGAGAATGACACCCTGTTTTATGCCCATCACTGTATCAAATTTTCAGGAAATTGCTGTTATAGTTCCCAGTTTATGTAATTTTATGTAATTATTATCAAAATGTGGCTCAGTATTACATGCACATAGCTATAAACTGTGTGCCTGATATTTTTTTCTGGATTCTATGATCTAAAAACTTAAAAAACAAAAAAAAAAAAAAAAGAGAAAAGAAAAGAAAACTAAAAAAAAAATTTGAAAATTTATAAAATTGTAAAAAACCCCCTATCCATTGCCCTGACAAAAACCCAAACAAACAAACAAAAAGCCACAAACAAAACCCCCAGCAAAACAAGGTATTTGAAAACAGCCTCAGGTGTAGTAACTAATAATTGGTAGCATTTCAGCCATTTTGGCTTTGAAAGTCGCTTCGAATACAGAGGTCTGCTAGCATTCATGCAGCTGTCTCAAAAGATAGAAAATAATGTAAAATTGTTCTGAGTAGGTGAAGACAATCAGATTTATTAAAAGGACATGGGGTACAATGTTAATGGCAGCTCTGAAAATCTCTGCCATATTCAGTGCCTTCGTGGTATTAGATGGTCTTGGCTTTTCCCTGTTCATGAAGGTCTCACTTTACATCACAAATAATACACGTTCATTTATTTATTTATATTCCTGCTTGGTAGCAGGATTTTCAGTGCCCCATGCTACTAAATATAATATCCTTTGGTAGCACTAAATTCCCTTCCTGGAGCAGATTTCCAGCATAACATCAAATATAAACTAACAACAGTGCAGGAAAGCCTCTCCTGGCAGGCAAAAGTACATTGCAGCAGCTTGTGCATGTGATCCCCCTCGTTTCTGTAACTGAGGATGTTCATCATCTTGACAGCCACACTTGAGAGAAGATCTGTAGTTTCTCTCTCAGTCACGTGTATCTGGAGCATGTAGAATCATAGAACAGTTTGGCTTGGAGGGGAGTTTTTGAGGTTATCTAGCCCAACACTCCTGTTAGATCAGGTTGCTCAGAGGCTTGCTCAGCCTGACCTTGAATGTTTCCAGGAATGGGACATTCACCACCTCTCTGGGCAACCTGTTCCGGTGTTTCACCACCCTCATTATAAAAAATTTCTTCCTCACATCTTAGTCTGAGTCTACCCTCTTTTAGTTTAAAACCATTGCCATTTAACCCCAAACTTGTCCCATAGCAGCAGGCCCTATTAAAAGGTCTGTGTCTATGACAGCACACAGTTTTCTTCTGCTTCCTAGTGTATTACAGACATATGGAATGGATGTGCACCTTTAGCCTGATGACTGTTCCACTAAAAAATATCTCACATCAACTTTATTCAGGGTATTTCTACAGATGAAGATTTTGTAGAAAGAAAGGAAGGGCCCGTATGTCCATATTTGCGCAGTGAGTATACCAAAATACAGAGCTGGAGCTGAAACTTTCCAACAATCCCAGAGGGAGGACTTAAGTCATGTTTTCACTAGAAACACAGAAAAGAATTCATGGACATGGTCAACTGATACAAAAATCAGTTCAGGTGAGGCTGGCTGTGTTGTGATCAGGATCTTAATTTCCCTTGAAAATACGTTTTTCTTGAAACTGAACTTTGTGAAATTGTACTAATTTTGCAAAACACTGCTTGAGAGGGAAAGAATTTTTACAATAATGCAACATGCCACTTTTTGTAAGAATTTCATCATAGGTGTTTTATTTAGCAATTTCCTATGGTATAGAGGAATACAGGCTGTTTAAATCGATTTGGTTTCAAGGTTATTTCTCTGTTTAGTATGAAGCTTAATTTGGAAATCCAAAAAACCACAGACAATCATACTTTCCATTCTCTACCTCACTTCTCCTCAGATGATTTGTGTTATGTTTTTCTAGGCTACTTGCTTTCCTTACACTGACTGGTGAAAATGAGAATTTATAGAAATTGCCCATGTCATAGTTGATAGAAATCATTGTGTATGAGGTGCTTAAAAGCCTTTGAAAAAGCTGCCTCCAAGTCTCCATGGTATAATGTGGAGATACGTGTAGATAAGATTAATGAACACAAGTTGGGCAGAGAGAAAAACATAATTAGGCTCTTTCTGATGTTTATCAGAGAGGAAGGAGCCATGAATGAAAAGCAGGCATTTAATCAGCATGGAGAGACGTGCTTATAGCTGTAGCTCGCTGCAAGCAGACCTTCTCTTGCTCCTTTAGGAAGCTGTTTGTCGGGAGCCAGTGTGGAGCAGTGGGAAACCACAGGGAGAGGAGGTGCGTACGGAGTGCGCCTCAGCTCCCCGGGTGCTGTGCAGCACTCGGCACTTCTGCAGCAGGGCTGTCACAGGGCAAGAAATGGAAACAGAGGGTTTGATGTGTCTGGTAGTCCTGTGAATTCTCCCCTCTCCCACGGAGCTTGGAAAGAGGATATGGGAGATGAAGCACGGTCATGAGCTGTTGTCCTTTTTTAGTCGCTGGCGGCACCACCGGGAGTCAGCAGAAGTGAAACATCAGGTGTGCTGATTTCCCCGCTTGGCACCACACTGTGCCACCCAGAGTTTGGACTGTGATTTTTAGGGATTTTTTTTCAAAAACACATGGGAAGAGAGGTAAAGACATTAAAGTTTTCTTCCACTCTGAAAACTTCATCCATCTTGTCAGCTGGGGGCAGTCCATAAGACAGAAGAGAATGGCAGATTCAGGGTCTTGAAAGGACTCAGTACAGAGCAGAAGAGTGGGCTGCAGCCTGAGTTAACTGCGAGGATGGTTCCAGTTAAGTATCTCACCCAGTACATAGAAGCCAAGTTTGATACGTTTTTTAGTATGACAGCGACTGAGCACTGGCACAGAGAGGTTGTGGAGTCTCCACCACTGGAGATTCTCAAAAGCTATCTGGATGTGATCCCAGGCAGCCTACTTAGCAGGAAGGATTGGAGCAGATGACCTCCATGTGTCCCTTCTAGCCTCAGCCACTCTGTGATTTGTCGTTCAACAGGATTATTACTGTTATGGTTGTGTCCACTTGCTACATCTCTGTAGATAGCACAGCAGAAGCTCCTTCTTCCAGCCTCTGGGCTGTTTGCTCACGTCTGAAGCTGCTCCTAAGGCACAGAGAACCTCTGGTTCAGTAACGTCATCAAGTGTGACCTCAGAGGCAGCTTATGGCTAATACCATAATACTGAATCTGATCTAACAACATCTTCACTCAGGGGAAAGGAGATAATATTTTTCCTGTATTTTCACTGAGTGTCTATATGGGCTGTCCCAGAGAAGGCAGTTGGGTTTGGCTGCTTATACTCGTCACCATAAGCTAGAAATAAAACTAGCCCAAGGTGGCTCACACAGACATTATGAAATTGTTATTCACCCTTTAGAATAAAGCATCTGTTTCAACTACAAAATAATTACAAGCAGTAAATTCAAGCAATTTTATGTCCTTCAGTTCCAATTCTATCTTTAAACTACCTTAACAACAGCTGTAATGATTTTTGCCTTCTTGGTCACGCTCAATTTGATAGATGAATGGAAAAAAGTCTGAGCACTTGAAATGCACAGTAACACCACACAACCACTGTGCATGGGAGCACAAATGTTGACACACAGCATTTGGGCAGTTTTAGTGCTGCTGAGAGATGCCTCATCTTAGCAAGTGAGCAGAGGGTGCACAGAGCATCACTCTGGCAGTGTTTCATAATCGAGATTCCCCTGAGATGTGAGGAAGCACTGAGTAGTTTATGCCATCTCACACTGGTAGCTGTAGGTGGACCTCGAGGTTGAAAACCAGCCCATTCCCCCAGGTCCTTTCTCTTTCCCCTTTTTTATTGAATGCAAACTGCCATTTAGATGTTTAACTCTTCATCCTCTCAGATGTTATCTAGAACAGCTTCAGGAACTGCCACAGAAAATGCAGCCTTTAAACACACAGGCAACAAACGTCTGGAAAATGTGTGCAAGCATCCCTGATTTCTACTGTACAGCTCTAGATTCACAACACTCTTCCCCCCTCACAGAGACCTGCAAGGCTGAACCTCTTCTGGACAGGGTAGGGGCAAGTGCTTCTTTTCCTGATACAGGAAAGTAAATTAGACCAGTGTTGAGGAGGGCAGTAGAAAGATGGATACATCACACTCTCCGAGCTTTCTGTGGTGTCAGGTGCTGAGCAAAGGATGGCAAAAGATGCCACTGTTCAGCTAATTCACTTTCAAAAGGCTGTACCAAATACTTACACTTTTTATCCTTCCCAGATACAGCTTGTTTCTTTGAAGACAGCATGGCTCAATTCAGCCCCAGTGTAATTGCAGTGGCTTCAGTTGCAACCTCCTTATAACCAGGCTAAAATTGTTTTGTTCCACATTTTCTTTTTCCTAACCATCCATAGCTCCATTGTCCTGGCTTTTAACACTGGTAGCAAACCAGCAATTGCTGCACCAAGTGCTTTTGTTGTGCATTTGCAAAGGATGATCGTCCTTTTCTCTGGGCACAAGTCTCCAGATGGAAATGTAATCTTTCACAGTTGAGTGGCTTTCAATACACAAGCAAAGGCAGAGTGAAAAAACTTAGCACTGCTATTAAAGCTGCTCTCTATAAACAATTACTTGTCTTAATAGGGATTAATATAAGAAATAAGTATTGAAAGAAAGCAAAATCACTGCAAAGCCTGTCTTGCAGCTGTAATTTCTTTCTGCAAATAGAACTGTGACGCTACTGACTAAGTCAGGCACTCTTGATCGAGTAGGTAATCAACAGAGTGAGAGAGCAGAAACAAGCAACACTGGTATCCATGGGAAGAAAACCTGTTTGTTTATTTATTGTTAATTATGAAGACTGAAAATACATGCTGACATACAGAAAGCATATGCTACAAGGAGTTTGGTGGCTTTTTAGCAATAAAAAGTCTACATAAGACCTCAAATAAAGGACAAATTACCAGTGTGTGCAGAACACTAGAGCAAATAAGAATAAGCTAGGTAGAAACTTTTATTTGGTGAATTTTAATGCACAGTCAGTTCATTAGGAGCCACAACAGTAGAAAACTAACTGCTCGGAGATGCACTAGCATAATCAGCTAGATTAAATGCAACCTTTTGAACCACTAATAAGATTACATTTCAGTGAGCTAATCAACGCAATATTGTGATTACATGGAGTTAAAATAGATTTTTAGAATAGAAATCAGGCCAGTCATTTAGATGGAATTAATAGTCCGCCTTCCCTCATTTCTACATTTCTTAAAATTCAAGCTCAGTGGTAATAGCTTTACAGAATCCTTTCTTTGTTATGTTCTGTCTCTTTATTTGCCATTCACTGGAATAGGTGTGTTCAGCCAAGTGAAGTGATTATTAAAAATCTCATGTTTTGTTTTAATGTGTGGAAAAGTGACAGCATCTGGAGGGATGCTTGTCTCATTTTGCCAAGGGGCACCAGTCACACAAAGATGCTAATAACTGAGCAGCTCCGTCAAAGCCTTTTTAAATGCTGAGTGTGGACCCTGCAATGTGTCCAACTCAACGTTCTGGTGACAGTGCTCTGTTTCAGAGTCACCTCTGTCTCACCTGTCTCAAGACAGAGGCTGTTCACCTTCCTCAGCTTCTCCATGGAGCTCAAGAACTATCTCTGAGCTTAGGAGATTGGCTATTTAGCATGGCATTTGCTCTGGACTCGGCCAGCAAGTCCCACTGAGCTGTGTGGCTTCCCTGAAGGACGTGCTTGTGGCCAGTCATGGCACTGCCACCAGAGATGCCACACATGCCACCTGCTACAGGGGCATGGTGTGCTGAGCACCTGGAATACACAAATATAATCCATGTCATGCAGTACCAAATGCTTGGCAATAATTGTTAGGTTATGTGATAACAGCTCATCTGAGCAACCATGAAGGCCCACAGACACCATCCCCAAACCTGCTCCTTTTTACCTCCCCAGCCAGGTTGTCTCCTGACTGCCCACTGCCATGTGTCCTTTGAGCAGTTTTTTATCAGCTTTATACTGTTTTTTTTTGTTAAGTCTTGTTTCCCTCAGTTAAAATACTGATTTTTTTTTTCTGGTGGTACGAAATCAAATACTGTGCTCTAAGTGCAAGTAGATGAAAACTTCCCCGTTCTCATCTCTAAATCAAAAAATCATATGTCTCACAGATCTTGCTTCAATCTGCCATACACCACTGCCCAAAATTTCTATTTTTCTCTGTCAGGTTTCAGAATTTTGTGCATTCTGGGGTCAGATGACAGGATGCAATGTTTATGCAACTGATTTTTTAACCTTTCTCTTTAAAAAAGCTATTCATTTGCTTTATGGTGGTCATGGTATTTATGGCACCTTGATTCGGTATTCATTTAAAATAAAAAATAAAATCTTTGACGTCTTGACCCAGAGCTCTGGGATGGAGAATATCCTATTTCCCTCTGTCTTTTTTAACCTGTAGAATCTTTTTTTACCCAGTTGAATGTTCAACTGTTTATTTATATAGGCCAGAGAAGCCTCTGCTGCAATCTTCATTGAAAACTGATGCAAACTGTGCTGAATTTAATCCCATTCTCTTTACATCACTGTCCCCTTCCTTTTTCTTTTCCTCCACAAGACTGTTCCAATTTCCTTTGCATGGTTAATATTTGCCTGAGCAGGAGCAATTTTTGCTTTATCATTATTCTATAATCTCCTAATATCCTTTTTAATATCCCCCTACTGCAAGCTTTATTAGCATTTTTTACTAAAATAAATAACAATCAGAATATTGTTATTATTAAATTTTATAAAGATTATAAGTTTATAAATTCTATAAAGAGAATAAGCAGACAAATAAAATTGAAATAAAATGCAAATGCCATTTTTCAGGCAGATTAGTGTGAAATCCTTGCTGTCATCCACCTGGTTTCCTCCAAATTACCAACATCCTTCAACCAAGAGCTCAGGTTAGGAATCCTCTCCCCACTTACAGATGGTCAAAGATTTTGCAGTTGTTCCTCAAAGCAGAAAGGTTGGAATGGACTTTTTTGGTCGGCTTGATATGCATTTAAGTATATGTTAAACAAGAGGAGTTACTGGGTTTTCTGGAAAATCACAGAAGCTCAATATACACTGTGAGCAAAATTCACGCTTTTCCATCTATACCCAGTGAGCAGCTTCATGTTGGAATAAAACACTGTCTGCAAAAGGCATATTTAGATTATTTTGTTGTTCTCTTGTGAACTCTGCATAATAACTGCAGAGGAAAATAGCACATTTACAGAAAATAATGGTATTACATTGATGGTGTCTGCAGAGCTACAAGAGATCTGACAAAGGCTGAATAAACCATTGAAATGCAATTTTTCTTTTCATGTTATCGCTTCAAATCGCAAATTGCACTTGGTTAGTTCTACTTTTGTGGCACACCTGCCTGGAAACGCAATTTGCTTAAGAGGTAGTTAACTTCTGTGTAAAAAACAGAAATTTATGTGTCTGAGCGGAGTGGATCTATTTACATGATGTATTTACTTCCAAAAATGGACTTATTTCTTTATTTTGCACTTGTGCAAGCGTTTTAGGTAGTTTTCATCTCTGTTCAGAAATGATTTAAAGAGTCCTCTTATTTTTTTTTAATATATTTTTTTCCAGACATTTATTTTAAGATTAGAAGAACCTCTGTAACTTTTACTGCTTAATCAAGACACATTCAAAAAGGAAAATTCCTGGGTTTTCCCACATTCTCTTCTGGTTTTCAAGCAATGACAAAAGCCTCAGGTAACTCCTTCCTGTTGATCCAACTACAATGCAGTGATGACAGGGCACAGCTTGAGTTCAGGACCACATCAACAATTTTGCAAGCATGATATGCAGAAAACCAAGGAAGGTCTGAGTCCCTACCCCACTCTGTCTGCTTTTCATTTGAGCCAAACGAGTTTTTCCATTTATCACTGTCAGAGCTTGCAGCCCAAATGCACGAGTTCCTGCACTTAGACAACATCACACCTTCAAAAAACTCGAGAGACCTGCTGTGGAGTAGTCTGGCCGTAGTACAAATATGGAGAGGGAAACAAGCACTGGTACTCAATCAGTGTGCTGTTTTGTTTCCTGCTTCTGAGTAATGGAAAGCAATCAAGAAAGCACTTCTGGTTTTCTGTGGATGAAAAATAAATCAGGTATCACAGCAGAAAAGACATCATCAGCTCCAGCAGGGTCTGTTATCACAAGTTTGTCATCAGCACGTGTGGCTGGCAGGTGAGTACAGGAATGATAGTGAAGCACAGGACAACAGTTTTCTGCACAGAAACATCAACTATTTCTAGTTACACCAGTGTCTTTTTGTTTCACTGCACTCTTCAGAGCAAGTATTTGGAAATCTGTTTTTCTCAAAATGGCGCAGAAGAAGCAGATCACTCCTTCAAAGATGAAAAGAAACTGTTCCTCACAATTCTGCATCTACCAATTTTATGAAGAATAGTTTATCCATCAACGAATTTCTTTTTATTTTTAAATTTTATCAGGTTACAAAGAAATCAGTTCAGAAGGTTTAGCCAAATTTGTCAGCTGTGCATTGCCTCATACTACTCTGCCCAGATATTTTTGTTTCCTTTTCTCCTCTGTTCTTACTTCCTTTGAAACAACCCTTTCCACTCCCCTCTCTCTCTGATAGAAACTTTCTTAATGTTTTCACTGTATTTTTGCTTGAAGTCTTACATGCCTGCAAGCAGCCTATGAGCAAAAAAACTGAAAGAGCATAGCTTATTTAGCTAGCAAAATGAAAGCTGGAAGAGAGTAGTAGGATTTTTCCTTAGGAAAATTGCAGAATGGTACCAGCTGGAAATGGAGAACACTGTTTAAGCTACTGGACTGTACTGGCAGCAAATCAAACAGGCACCAACCAGCTAAAAATGAATTTCACTTGGATATTTTGAGGGTTCAGTGCTTGGTCTGAGCTTCCAGAATAGTCTTCCAACAGGAGCATGTGGCTAACCCACCAGAGTGGTATTAAAATAGTGTTTACTACCACTGTAGTAAAAGGTTCATCCTGAAGAGTTGTAACATCAAATGACTGGACGTCCTCTCCAGATCTATTAGCTCACACTACCAGTTGTCCAGTTCCTTTTCCTGTGCTCAAATTTCCTCTTATTCTACACGAAAATTCATGCATTGAAAGAGAAAAGACAAATAAAAAACTCCTCACTTGTATTTCTCCATGAAGCCTTAGACTGGCCACTTGCACCAGCCACCTCAGTCACAAAGTGGAACTGGTGGTAAATCTTCAGTGCAAGGACCCTTTGTTTTCCCTAGGTCTGCTTTCCAAGAAATAAAATGCATGAATTACACTAAGCTGCAACAGACAGTAGTACAGGTTTTGTTATGCTGCTGTTGTTACCTTACAAATTTCTGTCTCTTTTTGTGAGGCTCAGAACATCTGTGAGTCAGTTGCTTGCAGAAGGTAATTAGCTCTTGATTAACACTTACACCTAATTTTATATAATTTCACATTTTCTAGTTTTCCCGGCTTAGCCTGCTCTGATTCTTTCTATAATGAATGAACAGCTTTGTCTCACCCCGTGCTCCTATCAAGGGAAGCAGTGTGGTGCTCTTCTGCAGCCTGGTTCTCAGACACACCCTGTTGCACTGTTCTGGATATCAGGGTGACTCTTGCTAGGGCTGTATTTCTCCATGTACACAGACAAACAAAAATACCTTTTCCAACCTATTTTCAATGAACTTCAAATTAAGTCAAGAGCAGCCCAAAACTGTCAAGTGCTCTGAGGACACAGTTGGGGCTTGACTGAACATGTGTGAGGCAATTGGTGTTGTACTTATTGCTGACTAACCCAGCACAAATATGAGTTAAAAAATAAATAGAAATATAACACAGCATGAGATATTAGTTCAGAGCTATGCACATGTCTCATCTGATGGATGTTTCTTTTTAGTTCCAGATCTGCCAGCCCAGCACTTTTCTGGCTTCTTAGATGTTGCACATATATGCGAAATAGAAAGCGCTTGGGAACTCCCCATCTATGAAAATACACCCTCCCTCAGAAGAAAGAGAAGAAAGAAAGGGAGAGAAAGTAAGAAAGAAAGGGGGAGGGAGGGAAGGAGGAAGGAAGGACCCTTTTTTCTCTTCAGCATCAACCTCTTCATCTGGCAGCCATTGAAAAGGTATTCATATTTTCATTAAAGTTCTGTTGCCTTTGGAATTCTGCAAAGCTCCTGAACAGGTTGTTTTGAAGATGACTGAAGGTCATATATTTTGGTTGATGACTGGAACATGCTGGAAGCATCAAATCAGGCTCTGAAACATAAACTTAGTTTGAATTTTTGCTTTTTACTGAGAACATATGTATGGGGAGAAGCCCTGAGGCTAAATCACACCTTATCTTTAGATTTGCATGCTTGGCTATATTCAGACAATTAAACTGTGAACTCTCAAGGTAAATGGGAAAATCATCACTATTGGACTAGAATATTAAGTATCAATCTTGATTAGTTGGTATCTGAGGATACAGCTCAAGCTTTGTCCTATGTGGGTACACTTACTTCTGTCTATTGTCTCACTGCCTTTGTAAGTGCTTTATTTTCCGTGGGTCATGATGCCCATCAGCTTTCACAGGAGTCACCACTGTTGAGGGGTGGGTGATGATGAGATGTGTAACTCTGTCACTTCTGATTGTACTCTACCCTTCATAACTGCAGCTAATGAATACTGATCTCGTAAGTCCTGTCCCTATTCACTGGCTCCAGGTAAACAGCCTTCTCCTTTCACACTTTTTGTCAAAGCCTTTCTGACATGCTTCACACACAAAGTATTTTGCTGCCTGTTTTGAGACAAGGAAATCTTTGCTGCAAAGTTAGAATTACCTTGATTTTTTTTCCTGCTAAGACTACACTCCTTGCAGGTACTGCTTTCCTTTGACTTGTTTGCACTCATTCCTGAAGGGATTTTACAAGGTCTTCTTTATCTCTTCATCCCGGACTAATTAATTATAAATATCTACAGCCTGTCTTGGACATTGTCAGTGCTTATACTACAGTGGCTTTCCCAGCTGCAGCTGCTGCTGCCATTGCAGCTTGCTGTATATCAGGCAGCTGTTTCGCACCCTCCACACCCCTGGCAACCTTTCTGCAGTGATCTGCTAAATATTGCTGACCACCAGGTTAGACTGGCTCCAGTTAATGCCAGTCGTTTTTTTCTTGGCTCATTGTTGATACTTATTACAAAATAACACAGATTAACTTCAGCAGAAACCTTTGGTCTGGTCACAAAGTCATACAGTGAAACCTTGCTAGCACTGTGTTTTTCCTTTCATACTGATAATCTCTCAGGTTGGGCAAATGAGGTGGTGGGCAGCCTTTAAAGATGACACTCTAAAGAGCTGTCTGCAAACATGCACTTCTATAACCCAAGCAAGATAAATTACCTGCTTACCTAAAGGAAGCTATAAGCTTTCATCCCATCAGTACATCTGAAATAAAAACGTTTGTGGAGGATAGACACGAACTCATTCAAATTTACAATACCTCTGTGTTAATGACACAGTTAATGTCACAGCTTTCCTGCAAATATTTCACAAAGTCTTTGACACCAGAGCAGACCACTGTCTGTCTCAGTTCCTTCTCTTCAATGAGGAAATATCCAATTAACCCTGTCCTAAACGTTACAGCAAGAGAAATAAGTCAAGATTTCATGGACTTAAGAGCCAGTAGCCAAAAGCAAATCATGGTGTATACAAACCTGCTCTCATGTCAGTGGCACTGGCAAGCAAAGCTGAACCACTCAAGGGTCCTATTTCTCTGTGTGCTGAGCTAACAAAGACTGTAACACAACCAACAATGATGGCATGTCAACCAGTCTGGTTTTCTCCCCAAATTTACTCATGGTTACCTCTCAAAGTAAGTATCTAGACAGGGGAAACATTCCAACTTCTAGATTCACTGGCAGCCTGAGTTGTGTTTTCCAAAGGAGAAGGAATCAAGCTGAGCTGTGCAGTGACACAAGCATTTTCAGATGACTAGCCTTTGGCTGTTCTTCAGAGGACACTTGCAGCCTGCCTAAGCAAGCACAGCCACCAAAAGATGCAACCCTGCCCTTCTCCCCAGCTATTTGTTTCCACACACCCTCCTTATGCTAGCACAAGCTTTTCTGTGAGTATTCTGCAGTACTGAGCAGACTGAAAAATAAATATTTTCATTGGTTTTGGCAAGGCTATTTTTCACCTCCCAGAGTCTCACCTGTCACCTGACTACACAAATACTTATGCTGGCCCAAAGACAAGTCAAGTTTGAGGCCCCTGAAACTACAGCCTTCCTAGTTGTAGTAATCTACACAGACTTTTTAAAGCCAGATAATCCACCAGTTGTCCTTTGGTAGCAGTGCTGTTTCTCCAGGTGAGGGTTGCAGGCCCTGTTCCAGGCCCTGTTCCAAGCCCTGTGCCACACCAAAAGGAACTTATGCAATTCTGCACCTTTGGTCTCTGTGGAAGAAATCTACCATGAGTAAGTGATCTGCCAACAGCAAAACAATGAGAGTCGTGGGTCTACGAACAGTTCAAATGACAGATTCTCCACATATTAAAATGAGATTTTCTAAGATGCGTGTATTTTCACAGAGTAGCCCTATTTGCTCTTTGTGCAGGCTGGTGCTTTTGTTCTTGAAACTTTACCTGGTAGGAGCTGCTTTTAGGAGAGAACTGAGAAAAAGAAAAAGAAAAGGAACTTTGTAGTCTCTTTCCTGAACAGCTATTTCATTCTGGTTTTGCTATGTCTTTTCCATTCCTCGGTGTTCCAGCAGTAAGAGAGCAAAACCCAATTACTCTTAAAGTAAAGCTGTGAAATGAAAACAACTGAGAAAGCAAAACAGAAAACAGCAAGTGGTCCAGGAGAGCACATCTGGCTCTGCCCAGGGAACACAAGTGCCCTGCCACTTTGTTAGGGTCATGATGATTGGGCAATTGAGCAGCCAAAACTACCTGAAAATGACAGACTGTGCCTACTGTTAGAAGCAGAAAGTGCCTCTCTACGTGCAATCACTTCATCTTCTCCTGGAGGAGGTGGGACGTCTCTGTGCATGGATGCTTCAGTCACAGCTTGAGTGCCAGTAAAACCTAGGAATGGAAAGGACACTGGTTGCAGGGGGACCTTGGCAGCTGGTTCAGACTGGATGACCAGCTCCTACATTTTAGGGACCTGACTTGCATCCTGTCTTAATACGAATACAAGATGATACTGAATAGCAGAGTGTCTAATGAATTTAACTGCAGCTACTTGTAGACTTGTAAGCTTAAGCTGAAACAAGGGGAGTCACAATATTGTTTTGTTGAGTCTAGTGCTCAGCTGTTTAAGTTAACTAACTTGCTGAATAAACTACATGCAGGAGTTTGGTCTGGGTTTGGTTTTTTAAAAACTATTTTTTAAATACTTTTTTTTCCTCAACTACTAAACCTCTGTAATGTTTGGAGGCAAATTTTGAGAAAAGTGCCCTAGTGCAAGACAAGCTATGGTGTGCTGGTGACCTTCGCCTGGCTCCCTGGAGCTTCCCTGAGCCTGTGATCATCCATTCACTTAGCAGATTCACTCTTCATCATGGACAGGGTTCATCCCACTCACCTTTAATCATGAAGGTCTCTTACGGAAGCCATTTTTTCTGTCTTCTTCTGTATGAAGAAAAAAAAGTGGTCTCCAGTTAGTTATAAAACCAGAATTGTGAACAGAAATGGAGGATAATGTAGTTGAAAATACTTAAAGCTCTTTTAATTCCGCAGAGGCTGTTTTGTAGTTATACATCTTTGAAATTTAATACTCTGATTACTTTAAGACTTGCGAGTTATTTTTTCTTTTTTTCACTTTTTATATATTGAGTTCATTAACTGCCATTAAGATAATTCAGGACTTACAGAACTAAGCAGTACATGTAGGAATTACAGTATTATGTAGATTTCTTGAAAAGCCATGGCTCTTTCTTCACTGCTCCCTCTCTGACTATTTTTATTTATATAACCAGATTTTTGACCACCAATATGACTTGTTTGTGCCTCTAGGCAATGAACAGATGCACCTGTCTTTCAAGCAGTAATATTGTTTCCAGGTGATGGTTTCTTAGTTCATTTGAGTCTAGAATTAATCTCCTCCAAGAGTGTTTTTTTTCAGTTTAGCTCTTCACAATACAACTTCTGCTGTAGCCTCGTGCTTATACAACTTGTCCAAATGGGTTTCCTTTGTTCTGATTTCCCAAAGGGTGTATGAAACACTGACCACTATTCTCAGCTTATTCCGCAGTGGGCACTAAGCATTGTACTGGCAGGTGTTTACAGGACCTTCAGCCAGATTAAAAGAGGGAAAGTTTGCTAATGTTGCACTTCCAGGAAGTCCTTCCAGCTAAACATCTGTAGTCATAGATAACTTTACCATACATGTAGTTTTCTGGGGATCAGACAAAAATTTAAAAATCATTATTTACTTAATATAATAAATATTAATATAAGACTAATATAAAACATAAAATGTTACTCTATTTTTAAAACATGTTGCTACTTGTTAATAAGGCTTATCATGCTGACTTTCTAATTAGTGTAATTAATTTGTGCTCAAATTGAAGTGCAGTTAACACCAGGAGATTTCACTCTGCTCCTTATCTAGATAAAATCATTAATCAATGCATAAATGTATTTTATACCAACAGCTGGGCTTCTAACAGGTAGTAACTTAACCCCATAAAGAATTTTTCCTTCATTCTCAAAGATTAGATACTTTTGGCAAAAATAGCCAGTTCATTCAGTTAATGTATTTAAGGTCTTAGGTGTCTTTTCTATTTATCCACAATCTCAGGAGGATTTCGTGGTTCTTGTGATTCCTTCAGACATCCCAAAGTTTGACTGGTTTCTTTATTCCAACACGCTAAGGTACTGGCTGTTTTTTGTGTGTTTGTATGGCTTCTTATTTCTGAACAAAAGAAAAATATCCTCAGTCTTTTTGGAAGTCAGAATGAGCTTATTGCAGTCAGATTGTCTCAATTCACTTGGGCTCTGTCTCTCTCCATTGGCACAGTGTGCCATCATCTGTGATGCATGAGCAGCATGACATAATTTTACTTAATTTCACTTAGTATCTTATGTTATTTATGCCTTTTTATACAAAGGAAAAACTGCATAGGTGAAAGTAAGGGATTTGTTCCAACATTAAGCAATGCTTCACCAAGTGCTTAAATGTATATATATGTTTATATTTCTCAGATCACCAGCTCCACTTTTTCCCTACATTTTAAGGGAAAAACTAGATTTGGTGACACACAGTGAATGTGGAGAAGACCACCTCCAAAGAGGAAAAAGACCCTAAAACTGGGAGGACAGGACAGCAAACACGGCACCAGTTTCGAGCCCAAGACCACCACTCCCCCTTGGCCAGAGCTCATACCTGTAATCCCCCTTGGAAAGTTATAGGCGGCGTTTTAGCGGCATTTCCCGACGGCTCTCGCCCCGCTGCTGCCGGGCTTGGCGAGGGACTCGCGGCTGGCAGAGGAGGTACAGCAGAGGGGAAGGTGCCCCGGCAGCGACAGAGGTGCCCAAGGCGAGTCTGAGGGCTCTTCTCCCCCTCGGGCACCAGGTGGCGATGCACGGCCAGAGAAATCCAGCGCTCCCGGCGGCTTCTCCGCGGGAGATGCTCTCGGCCTGGGGAACATCCCTGGGGCCGGCACCGCCGTCCCCCGAGCACTTCTGATGGTTTTAAGTAGGGGACAATGTCGGGTAGCTCCTTACTTAGCTCCCCCTCTCCCCACTGCTCAGTGGGTAAACATTTGCTCACCACTGTGAGAGCTCGCAGATTCTGTTCAGAAAGGCACAAGATTCATTCTTGACATTAGTCTCTCACTTTAATTTCCCATTTATTTCCAAAACAAACCCAGAAAAAATCATTACTAAAAACGGCAGTTTTCCCTGCACGCGCCCTGTCTGAATATTTGCATTGAGCGTGTACGGCTTCCTTGCGAGGGGAAGAGGAGGGGCAGGCACTGATCTCTTTTCTCTGATCACCAGTGGTAGCTCATGAGGCAATGACATGAAGTTGTGCCAGGGGAGCTTTAGGTTGGATATCAGGAAAAGGTTCCTCAGCCAGAGGGTGGTTGGACACTGAACAGGATTTCCAGGGAAATGGTCACAGCACCAAGCCTCAAGAAGCTTTTGGCCTCTCAGGCACAGGGAGTGATTCTTGGGACACTCCTGTGCAGGGCCAGGAGTTGGACTCCACGATCCTTGCGGGTCCTTTCCAACTCAGCTTATTCTTTTACTCTGTGTAGTCCTTTGGGCCAGCTGAGATGTGGCAGCAAGAATTCTCATGGCTAAGAACTCCTTCGGATGACTGTTCCATTCAATCATCTGGAAGTCACTTGCAACAACCAGAGACCCCCAGTACTCTCAGATGAGCTGCTTAGATCGTGTGTTGGGCCACCCCTCCCTCCACCATAAGGAGACTTTCAGTCTGTGTTCTAAAAGGCTTAATAACCTCAGACCACATTCCCTAAGTTTGGAAGACCTTTGACAAATCAACCCCTTTGAGAAAAAGATGCATGAATTAAAAAACGTTAATGCAGATTCCACATCTATCTACAATTGAGGATGCAATTAATTTTCTAGAGTCTACTGCTGAGGCTTCTGTAGCTGTGTTATTACTTGTGTCCACCCTTTCCATCTACTTACAGCCCAACAACCCTTTGCAATTCAGTTTCAACACTCAAAGCTGCTTCTTAGGACGGAAGTGAGAACAAATTTTCATACTATTTAAAAGAAAATATTATCTAAGGTAAATATGGGCCTTTTTCTTTTTTTGCATTCTGTAAGGCAGCCTGGCTCTGCAGTACTTTCATAATCATAAGCTGCCTAAAAAACCACATGATGGGTGAAATTTCAGAGTTATAGGATGAAATATTTTTGTTAGTAATTTCAGTGTTGCTGGATATAGCTCTGCAAAGCAAAATTCACAAAATATGCACCATTTCTAAAGCTGCCCTGAGAAGGTTCAATATTGAGCACAGCTCTGCAAAAATGTTACCTACCATTAATAAACAGTTGACTGAAAGGGCACCTACAACTTTTACTGACCTCTCCTGGCCTCTCACACCCTGTAATGAATACTTTCTGCTGGTAAAGAAGAAGGAAAGAAATGAGAAAGGATGAACTGCTCAGAGAGAATTTCAGGGCACTCAGACATGATAACAATAAAAGTGTAGGTAGGTTTATTTTGGCATGAAGAAGCTGTGACTAATCATGCACAAAGGAAGCCTCTACAGAGTGGGAGTTTGAGGTGCAGGTGGGGAAAGAAAAGGATGACACCAGGAGAAAGAACATTAACATGATAGAGAATTTATATTTTCAGTGTCTGTCTGGGAATCTCCTCATGATGCCTCAGCCTGTGTCAATAGTATTCATTAAATGCAGAAGTTGCCATGATGGCAAACTTGTACCTACCTTGAAATCTTACAGAGTTCAAAGAAGAACGAGCAGATGCCCATTAGATGCTGAGAGTTTGGATTCGACTGAAGAGGAGGAAAAGGAGGGAAACAAGCCCATTATCTGCCAAACCTACTAACAGAGCTGTATTCACAATTAAAGCTCTACTTAAAAGCAAGCCCAAACTGTTCTCTAGGTCAACATCAAAGAAACTAGTAAGAATCCAGGAGTATGTGTGAACTCCTCCTGAAGTCTCCCCATGCCTGCATCTGGGACACCAGCAGGTACATCCTGCTCCTGGGCGCTGTAAATGCCATCATGGAGCATGAAAACACAGACCACAGCAACATTTTACCTCCTCAAGTTGTGACCCCCTTTGCAGGTCTACATTAACTAGTCTTTTACTCAGAAGTAGAAATTTGCTTGCCAAATGGACTATAGTTTTATTTACTTTTCGGAGGATGAAAATTCCCAAGTTTATTTTACCTTAAAGAAATCAGTTTCATGTACCTCAACAAAAGCAGGAGTCACCACAAAAAGTTCAAACCTGTCTGTTGGTGGTTTGCTTTTGGGGTTTTTTTTCTTACCTTCAATTGAACAAGCTGTCATTCTTTTAAGAGCAACTGGGCATAAAACCAAGACCCAGCTATATATTGACCTGGTGATACTGTGATATTAAAGTGGCTGGCCTCGTGCATAAGCAGCTAAAGGCAATTTGTCTCTAGATCACCTATGTAGACCACTAAAGAGATGCTTCCAGGGACTGGAAATCCCAGAAGAGGTGAAGAGAGTTTATTCTGTGAGCCTCATCTGCATCTGATGAGCACCCCTGCCAGAACCCACTCTTGGTGCAACCTGAGAAGCAGCCCCTGATTTTCAGCATTCCCATGACTGAAATGTAACAGAAATGGCCAGAGCAGGGCTGAGTGGAGAGGAAAAAAAAAAAGAAGTCCACAAATGTTAAATAAGCATTGGGAATAAGCTGAATACTGCATTTTTTAAAATAAACCAGACCTGACCTTCTAAGACCTCTCTGGAGAGATTTCAGCGCAAAGAAGAAGCTTGAAAAGATAATAACTAAAAGTGTCTCAGGAGAGAGAATAAAATATTTACTCTTTTCAGAGCAATGGGAAACCATCAAACAGGTAACTGTTGCAAAGATAAAACTGGATACTGCATGCTGAACATCAGAGAAGGACACACCACTGAAATGAGAGACTGTTTATAAAGAACAGAAAAGGAGGGAACGCCCATCCCCTTTAGATTATTGATTAATTTCTCAGTAATGTCTGTTCTGTATTGATAGCTTAGAAGCATAAGCCCAGCTCAGCTAGGAAAGCACACACAGGTGAGACCATGCAGTTAAGCCAGGACTAGGTGTCCAAGTCCCTCCCTAGATTATACCAGGCCCATCAGATTTCCTGCAGGAAGACTACTTCTTCATTTGTGCCTAGAATCAAAATGAAAATTACCGGAAGATGAAGATAACAAATATGTCTTGAGCTATGAAATAGCAAATATGCAAAAGACGTTCTTGCAGGTCAAATCAATCTGAAGAAGGCTTGCTAGCTGGCTTATGAACATTCTAGTCTGAAAAATAAAATTATATATTCAATCATTGTCATCCGAAGAATGAGAATATCCACCAGTTTTACAGCATGGAGTCAGTAAAATTCTTATCCTTAAGACTGTGATTTTACCTTGAAATTTCCAAAACTATATGAATAGTTATAGTATATATAATGAATGTCACCCAAATTATTCAGAGTTCAGCCCTAAAGCATTTGCAGGACTTTTCTTGACATCAGCAGAGATCAGTACTGTTATATCTCTGAGTCTTATTGTGTAGTGTAAATTCAACTTGGCTCAGTAGCTGAATTCTTATCACACACACAAAAGAAGTTCAGAGACAGATGGATGTATCCTGAGGCTTACAGATATATTCCTCAGCTGTGGAAAAAAAAAAAAAAGAAAAAAGGAACTATAACTGCAGTTCTCATATTTTTGTAATTTTCAACAGAAAATTTGAATGGGGATCATCCATCCCTGCTGGGCAATTTCTGAGAAAGAATCTCCTTAATTGTGTGGCTGTTACACTCCATACTGCATGCATCTAAATTAAAGAAAGAAAGTCAGTAAGTTATAGTCAAGCCAACTATTAGTCTAATCAGTGTATCGTGCTTGTTGTAACTTGGTAATGAGTTGCTGGAAAAATTTCTCTAAGCTGTATGGAATGGCCTGGAAAAGATCCAGCCACTTTACACATCTGAGAATGTCACCAGGAAGAGAGGAATTAGAGGTACAATGCTATTGTAAGAAAATGTTCATACCATTTCCAATGTTCTTTTACCACCCTTAAAACACACAAACATGAATAACTTGCAGTGACAATAGTAATGAGAGATTAGAGTAGTAGATTGTGAGTAGTAACATTTACCTCAGGAATATTTTTGTCAGGTACCTGCAGCCTAGCTACAGGAAGGAAAACCCAAATGAAACCATTCTTCAGAATTACCTTTTAAATCAAAGTCAACCCTGCTAGGCATGAGTTGGAACTATTCAGAGTCAATACTGCTGTGTCATGTTTGGAGGTAACTGGTTTGTTTTACAAATCTCTCTGCAAATAAAAAGCTGTGCCTGGTATGTCTAAGACTGTGTAAACATTCCCCATTTGTGGCATCCAAACTCTGTTTCAAGCGAAATAATTTAAAATGCTCTCCACAGAAACCTTAGAACAAGTAATGAAGAACACAAGTCTGACATCTCACCTTGGTCCAGCTACTTTGAGATTTTCATTTCTTGAATACTCTTCTGGGTCCCTGGGTACTTAGTTAATGAATTGAAGGTTCAGAACCTGACCACACTCTGCTCCAGCCTCTAGAGTAATAACACCCTGTAGGGGGTGGACATAGGGCTCCTAAAAATGCCAGTGTTCCCATAAGAGAGCTGGGATGGAGGAGCTGGAAGTGTTGGGCTGCTCTGAAGCAATTTGTACAACAGGGATGCTCATGGGACAAACACACCAGAGACTCCCTTGCTGCTTCACTGACCTTGTAGCCAGCAACAGGAATATTATGGAGCAGCTCTGAGTAAAATTTTTACTCACCTCTGGAGCAGCTGCTGAGTAAAATATTTTGCTTCAGATATATTGCATTCAGGTGCTTCTGAAATAAAATTTTCTTTGATTTCTGG
Source organism: Oreocharis arfaki (assembly GCA_013398015.1). Classification (NCBI taxonomy): domain Eukaryota; kingdom Metazoa; phylum Chordata; class Aves; order Passeriformes; family Paramythiidae; genus Oreocharis; species Oreocharis arfaki. Next base: position 51,514 of record VZRR01013719.1, read on the forward strand.
TTCACAGATTTCTGCTTGAAATAGAAGAAATCAAATTAAAAGAATCAAATAATGTCTCATAAACAGTGGCCCCTGGCTGTTCAGTGATCTCCATGCGGTACTGTTCTGTAGAATAAAAGTTTATTTGAGGACGGTTCCCACTGCTTTTTTGCTGGTGGGTAAAATAATAACAAGGATTCTGGGTATAGCTGTATTGCAGCCTGCTGTAGTTCCAAAATATCATGAAGTAACTGCAGTCTTAACATCTGCACAAGAGAGAACCATACACAATTTTGCCAAAAATCAATCAATGCAAGAGCCTTTAAAGCAGCATCTAAAGTGGGAGTAGAAAGAGCTGCAGCTCTGATCCATCACTGCTTTCACTCAAATAATACATTAATTTAAAACACATCACCTGCAGCAATCTTTAGCAAAGCAAAGAAGGAGGAAGAGGGTGAATTTAATCAGTGGGTTTTCCCCTAAGAAGAGGCCAGTTTGGCAAACCTCTGCAGGGATCACCAACAGGCACGCTGCTGCAGCCCTTGCTTTTTTTGAACCGTGCCTTATTCCAGAAGAATTTCAGCTTCCTGCTCAGTTGCACCTCAATGAAAATTGGCACCATGGGCGCAAAGGTGACTGGGGAATTGTGTTCCTTCCTGTGTTTCCCTAGCAGCAGCTGCAAACCTGCTGATGGGCACCCCCTCCATCTGAGTGACAGCTAAGATAAACATTATTTTGCTGCTTAAAACACAGGTTCTGAGAATGAAGTCAAGCTTGACTCCAGGCAGCTGGAGCAGGTTTTATCCCTTTCCCAACATCCCTGACACCTATGGTTTATTGGTTTTGCTCTCTGAGCAGCTTAGCGGGCTAAGTGGAAATACATCACCAAGGACTGGGCAAAGTAGACTCTGTTTCAGAAAGGAAACAGTGAGGCAGCATGATTTTCATTTGCTGTCCTCTTGGGCACTTTCCAGCAGCTCTGCAAAACTACTCTCACCAGCAGACAGAATTCGACCAGTGGCAAGACCACAGCACCAGTGCCTCAAACGAACCGGAATAGACCCCACCCCCAGGGGTATGCCCAGTGTTTTCCAGAGGTATTTAAGATATAAGATATCAGTAGGGCTCTTAACCAAAGGCCAGCTTTGGTTAGTTCAGGGTGTAGAGCAATAATTAATCAGGAAATACTCCAGAGGTCCTGGGAAGTTGGATTGCAGCCACTTAAACAATTTCTAGGATGGTGTCAGTTAACGCAGACAGCAGAGACAATGCAATTATGGACTGAGCCTAAACAGAGGTCAAGACTGGGCTGCCTCTGAAATCACAAAACCAAATTAAAATAAAACCAGTGACATATGCAGAATGACATCTCTTCTTCTGCATCCGGTGGACACTACTGCCCCATCTCTTCTTTAACTGAAAACTGACAGCGTAGGAAAGAATCCCTAAAAAACCCAGACCTCGAAGTCTCAGAGTTCAGGCTGACTAAACAGGTGGGGTGAGTGGGACTGGGAAATCACCTTTCTCATGCCATGGCTGAGACTGCCCCAATACACACCATGGTGCTCAGTCTCTCCTTACCAGATGGGAACTCTTGCAGCCTAAGAAAGGATAGCACACTCTTCCTGTAGCCACCAAGAGAAGAGGCTCCTACTGCCTGCACTCAGCAAACAGCCTTCCTGATGACCACCTGACTGCCTGACCACAGTCTGTTCTCCAGAGAAAATTTCAACAGTACAGTGCCCCCAAACAATAACCAGTGACTAGAGAAGGTCTGTGGTGAACTCCATCAGTAATTGCTCAGAGATACTGGAGCCAGTAAAGCTCCTGGGATGTAACACCCTTGAAGCCAGGAGGTGTCTGCACCCCTAAGTGAGAAGTTGATTCCAGCAGGAACATCACACAGTGCCTTTGGTGATGATTTCCTCCATATTTCCATGGCAATTTGGAGATGTTATTTTGAGCAGAGATACAACAAAGGACTAAATGAAATATTCATCTCCAATTGCTTTAGAAAATTAGCTCCATAGGCATCTTTGGCATGATTTACTAGATCCATTAAAACTCTAGTAAACATTTGTTAAATTATATAAATTAGCGGAAAGGAGAGAAATTGCAAATGCATTTTTGCTCAGCCTTGCCTCCCTGTTGACACAGATGTATGTGGACTATGATTCATCAATACTGTTTCGAGGTTGGATTTACTTTTAAGCCCAGAAGCACACTTACATGAAATGAACAACTTTGCAATGCATTTGCTCCAGATTTACCAAGAAAAATTAATCGTGGCAGTTCAAGTTACCCTGGCTGTTGGATAGCCTACAAAATGTTTTTTTCAAAAGCCTTTTCACAGCTGAGATTGGTCTTTGGGCTTGTTTACTTCATTACAAAAGGCAGAGAGAGACTGGTAACATCACTCTCATATTAAAATATTTCCAAGAATGAGTTAATATAATTTAAAGAAAACGAATCAAAGAAGACATTGCTTTCATTGTTAATCCCTAAGCAGTAGCTGAAAGGCTGGAGTAAACAGAAGGACAGAAATATTCTGCCTATGTTTCAACTTGCTTGCTAAATTGTTTACTTACCAACATTGTGGGATACAAAAGGGGTTTTAGGGCGGGGTATTTTTTTCTCCCATTTCATTATGCCTATTAATAGTTTAATTGAACATCTGGCTCCAATATAATTATAATAATCTTTGTTAAGACATTTGCAATTTGTAATACTTTGATGTACCTTTATTGGTTAAATTCAGGAGG